>JBBMKA010064456.1:0-16838 GCA_037833695.1 Sechiopsis laciniata
TACCCCTAGAGGCAAAATGACCAAAATGCCCCTAGGGGTCCAAAGAGCCCTAACGGCCCAACCGAACATCAGAAAAAAACTAACCGAACGTACCTGAGAAACTGGAATGAAGAACTGGGCCGTTACAGCACGTGTTTCTGAAGGTAGCATCGATGCGGGGTGTTTTGAGGTTTGGTGGCGTGGAAAGTTGAGACCCAGGTTTGTTGGCCCTTTCGAGATCCTTGAGCGGGTTGATTCCGTTGCTTACCATTTGGCTTTACCCTCATCTCTGTCAGCGGTGCACAGTGTGTTTCACGTTTCAATGTTACTTCAGTATGTGGCAGACCCATCTCATATTGTTTATTTTGAGCCGTTGGAGCTGAATAAAGACTTAAGCTTCATGGAGAAACCCGCGCAGATTGTAGCTCGGGAGCGCAAGACCTTGCGTAACCGAGAGATCAGTTTAGTGAAAGTTCAGTGGAGGTGCCAAAAAGTTGAGGAAGCAACTTGGGAGTTAGAGGATGAGATGAGGACTCATTACCCAGAGTTGTTCGAGTCTTAGGGACTTTCGAGGACGAAAGTCATAAAAGGAGGGAGTATTGTAATGGCCTGAGTTTTCGTTCCGATTCTGTAGGTATAATTTTTAGCTAATTCGGTTATTTCGTTGGGATGTTATTGCTTTTTAGGTCTAGAGAGACATTTTGGTAATTTTACCCTTAGGGTCGGTTTGCTAATTTGTTGAGTTGCAGGGTTGTCCTTGCAGTTTCACTTAGTTCAGGGTTATTTTTGTGATTTTAGGCTATCATGGCTAGTTTTGCAATTTAAGGAGGACAGGTTTGTTTTGTTTAAAAGAAAGGAATTTTAAAAGGATTTATTTTTAAAGAAAAGAAGGAAAAAGAGAGTTGGGTTTTAATCGATCAAAAAGCAAGGAAGAAGCTAGAGAAAAATCCCTCTTCTCTTTCCCATCTCCATCGTCTCCTAGGCCAATACCGATCCCCCCGCACAGCTGCTTTGCCTCACCGATCACTACCGCCTAGCCATGCATAGTTGCACGTATTGTCGATCGCCTTGCCGCTCGCTATCGCACGTCCACACTCACGCATAGCCACACCACCGATATCAGCCGCTCGCCCACGCCCGCAGCCCTACTCGCCATCGCAGCCCATCTCCTTCGCGATTGCTGCTCAGCCACATCGTGCTGCACAATCTGCCTATGTCTTCAAGCCCTTGCGCACACGCCCTCGCCATCCCGTAGCCCCAGCGGCACACCCCTGTGCAGATGCCCAGCCGCACACATAGCCCCAGCTGCACACGCCCGCAGCCTTGACGTGCCCAGCTGCACACGTCCGCATAGCCATGCCCGTAGCCAACCTGTGTTGTGCCACATAGCCACGCTCGCCCACTTGTGCCAGCCCTGCCACACATGCAGCCGTGCCGTGTCTTTGTCATGGCCTCGGTCTAATGGTGTCGAGCCTTTCGTTTGGGTTTTGGGTAACCTCTGTCCCCGAGCCCTGTTACTTTTGGATAGCCTAGATTTCTATTTAATAGTTTATTATATTCACTTTAGGTTGTGTTTAGCTGGTTTGTGTTGGTTATCTGTAGCTCAAGGAGCATCGTTTTATTGCTATGTAATTGTTTCAGGTAAGGGTTCCTTGTCGTGGGTTGTGTGGACCCTGCGTGATTTCTATTGATTGTATGCTTGCCTGCTTGCTTTACCGTTTTACGAGCATGTGTTATTGGATAGGTTCTTGTGGTGTTTGGCCTTTACTGGCTGCACTTATTGTCCTGTTATCTTGGAACCTTTTGAATGATCTGTTAGGGCATGGCATGTAGCACTGATCTAACTTGAGACTGTAGTATCATGTTAAGGTATCTTATATGCATGTTCGGTGATTTTTAGTATACTGTTGAGAATTAGTCCTTTCCACTCTTAGATAGAGTTGTCAGGTATTCATCATCTAGAGGCTGAGAGTGGACAGGACATATGTTGTCCCCACAGGTCGAGACTAGTGAGGATTGATCTCCCGCCCCCAGCAGTCGGGAGTGGAATAGCTACCACCCCAACATAAGTCTAGTCTGTGGCCTGCTAGAGCGGGGTTCTTTCCTCGATGTAACCCTACCTTGGGACGACCTTTAACTTCAAGCATTGGTGTTAACAGGCTACCACAGTTGGGTGCCGAGGGCCTTCCACCAGCTGTGGATCAGTTCACCTTCCTGAGTCTTAGGCATGCGTACCTAGATCGGTGTAGTTTGTGTAAGCCTACATTTACCTAATTTTCAATAGCATGCGGTGTGCGCACACACTCACTAGTGGTCGAGAAGACGGCTCCCTCGGGCTAGTGTCGTCAGTACACCTTCCTTGTCCACTTTAGAGCCAGATACTTGGATACACTCCCAAGTGTCCAAGATCAGTTAGCGAGCTGATCACTTAGCCAAAAGTTAGAGACTCTCAAGGTTTGGGAGTCATGTTGATGACTCATGCTGTGTTCCTGTTGGTAATCTATAATGCATGTATGTAAGGATGCTAGATGATGTGGATTTTACGTACTGTACCCCGGCTGGAGATTCTTACTGAGTGCCTTTGTACTCACCCTTTCTATGGTTTTTCTACCAGGTAACTTGGGACAGCACCGGGATGGCTAGAAGAGGAGCTAAATGATCATGGGCGTCCACTATTTTTATTATTTGTTTTGTTGTCTTGATTCAGCATGCAAGATAGACTTTTACTCGTGTTGGATTTCATGTTTTAAATTGTTTTAATAATCTCTGGCCAGAGGCTCAACTGTGTTAAATTTTTATGGATTGAATTGTAAACTATTTCTAGTTTGAACAAAGCAGGCATTTGTTTACAGCTTTCTATTTTAGAGTTTGGATGTTTAATGTATTTGAACCATGCATGTTGAGTAAGACCGAGTTTAGGACTGTTTACTAGTCGGGTTCTTACAACCTCGTTCAGAAGTTACCACTTATAAAAGTTACATGGTTAATGGTATTTAATATCACACAAAAAATGCGATGATCTTAGAAGTGTGCAAAATAGTGGAGTTATGATAATAGCTCGAACTATGCAAATTTCTAGTTCGAAAGACAAAAATCCAATCATGTCAGACATGACCTTTTATGGCATAGTACAAGAAATTTGGCAGTTCGATTACAATAGTTTTCAAGTTGTCTTATTCAAATGTGATTGGGTTGAAAACAATGGTGGGATTAAAGTAGACGCATGGGATTTACGACCATAGACCTTAATCGCATTGGACATAAATCTGACTCCTTCATTTTAGTCACTCAAGCCAAACAGGTATTCTACATAAAAGATCCAATTAATCCTCGGTTGTCGGTGGTGCTAATGCATTCACAAAGAATAGTTGTAGAACATGGTCATGATGAAGTTGATATTGACTAAGATTGTGGGTACGGAGTCATAGAATCCTTACCTAATATTGTTGATGATGACTCAGACACCTATATTAGAAGTGATTGTGATGGTATATGGATTAATAAATAGGCTAGTGTTATTGTTTTTGTGATTATTTAACTCATATTCTTTATACAATCTTTGCTATTTGTAATTAACATAGATTCTTTCTTATGCAGGTTTACATTATGTCTCAATCGGATAGCGATCATGTTGATGATGTTCCCATTGGAATACGGACTTCTCGAAACCGAAATAATAGAGGAGTTTCAGTCTTGCGCGAGCTTGCTCAAGACAGAATGGCAGGAGAGCGTCGCACTATTCAATATACTTCTATGAATCAAGATATCGGCGAGGCTTCAACCAAGTTGCGTAGTTATATTGGTATATGTGTTAGGACCCAAATACCTATCACATACGTTGATTGGTATGCTGTCCCTGACGAACTAAAAGAGTTGATCTGGGATTCTATAGAGGTAACTACATATCATCTAAATTTCATAATGTATTTTAATACTTAATTATTTATCTAACTTATTCTATTGTTAGTAGATGACATTTCAAGTTGATCCTATGTCCAAACATAATGCTATAATGTGTATGTCGACGACATTCAGGACGTTTAGATACAATCTAAATAAGAAGTACATCCAACCATTTATAGACCAACCTGAGATATTAAGAACACCACCTGTTAAATACTCTTCAATCACACAACAGCAGTATGATCAGTTTGTAGACATCACATTGTCAAAAAAATTCAAGGTAACTATTTTTTTATTATAAGTTTGTCTAAAACCTCACTATATTCATATAATTATATGTTATACATAAAGAAAGTGATGAGAAAAAATCATTGCAAGCTAAACAAAAGTATCATCATCATACGGCTCGAAAAGGATATGCTCAGCTTGGTCATTAACTAGTAAGACACTATCTAAACCCTAAGAATATATGTTTTCATTATGTATTTTGTACTTTACTAAGTCATGTGCGGTTAAATTTAATTGTAGCATATAGATATTAAAAGTAATCCCAGGCAGTGCTGTACTATGGAAAGTAGCTCGAAAGGGAAAGAATAAAGAGTACGTCGAACAAGACACAATTGAAACAGTCAAAAAAATTGTAAGTTGTTGTTTCATTTCTTTTATATATGGTTTGGGTTCAACTCTTTGAGTGTGAATCTAAAATATTTTTGCAATAGGATGACTTCGAACATACAAATGAAGGTCAAGATATTTTGGCTGTAGTATTGGAAATGTTGGAACACCATGGGCGTGTTATGGGAGCAGGTCGATTTGTAACTCCATCAGTTTTCTTTAAGATGTATCATCCGAAGTAGAAGATGGGTCAACGACCAACTGAACTAGACCCTCAAGTCGATTGCTCTCAACGATTTAACTCTCCGTGTGAGGGAAGTAATAGAGATGGCATAAGGGAAGAAAATCAAATTCTTCAAGGGGTCGGCACAATTGAAGAACACCTTGATCATCTTGATGATGTCCCAGTTGATTTCGGAGGAGTAAGTTTTATATTATTTAATTTTAATAATATAGTTGAATCATTGTATGTTAATTATGATTTATTTTTTCTTTTTTTAAAGGGTATGGCATGTAAACTAGCCGTTGAACATGGAGGTGCCATTGTTGCCTTTGGTACAGTGTATGAATCGAGCGGCTTATCTGGTAGGATACATGGTATGTCCTTAGGGAAATTCAATGCGCGTGTCACGATCGATTTGATACTTGAAGTCAACGAAGACCTATACTTGCCCATCCCTTTAAACAAAGAGATGCAATACCTCAGATAAGCTCGGAACACTTTTGTGCCATGGCCAAAATCATTAATTAAGACACATACTGCAACAAACGAGGTATATATAATCATACATTATACATTTATAATAATTTAATATGTAACACATTTATTTAACTAATAATCGAAAATGTTTATTGTCATAGCCATCTAAACCTAAAAAAACAACTAGTAAGAAGTCTATATCGGCTACTAGTAAGAAGGTTGTTTCAAATTCGCAATCCCATCAATCAAACACGACCGTTCCAATTATGATCAAGCTAGTAAGTAACTATGCTAGAGATCAACTGGGTGTTGGTGGCCTAGTACATATCCCAATTACCATAACCGATTTTCTTCCCGATTGTTATATTGCACAAGACGAGATTTTGGAATATTGTAATATGGAAGAAATTGGATATACTCCCATACTTTGTTACATCGGGTAAGTAAACTGTTTTCTTCCCCAATTTTTATATTCTCATACTACTTTAATAATGTTTCCACATTCTATTTCAGTTACATATGGGAAATTTGCGATAAAGAGATACTGGCTAACTACATACTAGTAGGCGGTAGCGATTTTACAACGGTTTTGGTGAAACAAAATCTACAATATCGAATTAAACGTGTAGTTGATAGGTTTGACATGTTGATTGATCTCAATCAACGAATATTCTTTCCCTTTAATACTGGGTATGTGTTCTAAATTTGAGATTTTTAATACTTATGGATTATGTTTATATCAAACTCAATATTCGTTAATTTCTATAGACATCGTTGGATTTTGGTCATCATCATTCTTGCGGAAAATACGGCATACATTTTCAACTCATTGGGTAAAAATCCTGTTCATGAGAGTTTACACCAAATCATAACTTCAAAAGTTTCTAAATAAAAAACTTTTGGACTTTGAATTTATGTTTAATCATCCTAATGTTCCAACTTTATTAATATGGTGCCTACAGAGTTTGGCATGAAAGACACATGTTGAGGCCCAAACAATTATATTGGAAATGGGTGAAAGTAAAGTTGAATCAAATTCGTTTGTTTATAGTCTTTTTTTGTGATGTTCAATTATCGTTTACTAAGTATATGTAACTATTTTTTTTCACTAGTGCCCTCAACAAATTGGATCAATAGTATGGAGATTTTACGTCCAAATATTCATACGGAAAAGGATATACAACACATCCACACACGTATTGAGCCTTGTAAGTTTTATTTACACATACATGTTAAATATAATCATATAGAACATACACTAATTTGGTGTTTTTATTTATATGTTTTAATACTTTGTAGTTCAAGACCGCCCAAAGACATTCACTCAAGCTGATATTGATGAGGTACCAGTAGAATGGGCAGAGTACATAGGTAGACATATGATACAAAAGTAGTGTTTATGTATGGAGGAATGAATTAGTTGTAGTTTAAATGTTAATTAAATAGCTAGATGCATGTTAATAGATTATGGAGGGACAAAGTCCCATTTGGTGTGTATTGGATTTTTCATTATGTTCATATACAGGTGGAGTTTTGTTATATAACAGGTGAAATTTTTTGGAGATCGCATTATTGTCCCGTTATGCTGCCGAAATTTTGTGTGCATATCTAATATTTGTGTTAAGAACACATGCATGTGTTTAGAAGTTAGAATTCCATAAGTTAGTGTGTGAGTGATTGATAATTTGTTAAAAACTAGAATTTAATAGTTTAATATTCTTTTTATAAGTTAGAATTAGAGGATTAGATAATTATTAGAAAGTTTAGAATTGGCTGCCTCCATATTGCCCTTTTTTTTTTATAAAGTATAATAACTTTTAATGGTGGGCACAATATATGTCTTTTTTAAATAATTAGAGTTATAATGTCTTTTAATGGCTGACACCATATTGCTCTTGTTTTTTTATAAACTGTAATGTCTTTTAATAGCAGGCACAACCGATGATTGACCATTTTGGAATAACAACCCTAGACCCCTTTCGTTGGGGTTTTTTTTTAAAAAAAAAATTATAGGTGGCGGGCATCAAAATCCCGCCATAAAACACTATTGGTGGCGGGCAAGGATGCCTGCCTATGAACCTTATTAATGGCAGGCCAGCCCGCCTTTGTAAGTATGCTTATTGGTGGCGGGCAGCACCCGCCATCTTTCCATGCCCGCCACCAAAGTGTTACAATGGCAGAGATATTGATGGCGGGCTTGTGCCCGCCATTGTGGTTTAATAATGGTGGGTGGCGCCCGCCATCTATGGTGGAATTTCTACTAGTGGTTCTAACGTGGGTTAAAAGGTATAAATCTCTAATTTGGAGGAAAAATCTTGCTTTTGCTTACCAGATTTCCAAAGAAGAAATGTAATCGACGATTTGAAGAAATACAAATTTGGAAAAAGGTAAAGTCAAGAAATCGCCTTCTTCTATTTTTCAAAATCCGATCATAGTACACCAAATCAGTTCCAAGGCCATCAAAATACTATGTTATAAACGCTTTTAAATTCTTTGCCAAAAACAGAGCCATTGAAGGATCGTTTAAGGGCATCGAAAGCCCTAATAATAGAATTCAAATCAAATTTGAGGGACAAATCGAAGTAATATTTGAGATCAAACCCTACTTTTCTAAAGAGGTTGAGGGCCACAACTTGAAGATGCTCGAAGAATTTGACGAGATTGGTGACCGAAATTACCAGACCCTTATTGGAGATCCCTGCCGGCGGAGAGATGACGCGTGGGGCGGAGCAATGGCATAGTGAGGAAAAAGAAAAAGAGGGTTAATGTAAGTCATATTTATGGAGGAAGAAAACAGAGGAGGTGATGACAGAGCAACGACAAAGATTTGCAGGAAAGATAAAGGTGATGACGAGGATTAATTGGCTAATTCAACGAAGAATTGAGGAAAATGGTAAAATTAGGAATGCCTTTTTCTATAAAAATTTGGTAAGCAAAAGCAAGATTTTTCTTCCAAACATGGAGATTTTCCTCGAAATTAGAGATTTATACCTTTAAACCCACGTTATATCATTACCCATTCTATAAAACCCATTAATTTTTAATCCACAATTTTTTTTTTTTTTTTTTTTGCCAAGTAATCAATTTACTGATGGAGTTAAGAGTATTTTAAAGTGAGGGACTAATTTTAATCATTATTAATAGTCGAGGTATTAAATTGAACATTTGAAAGTCGAGGGACAAAAATGGTATTTTAACAACAATTAAAATATAAACTGGAGTAGTCACCTAAAGTTGATCTTGTGTTATTATTCAAGCTTGAGTTTGTGAGGAGGGGCTTTAAGTACCACTTTTTGAAGAAAGAAAGGGGAAGAGATCTTTAATTTTCTTAAACAAAACATATCTCATCCTCTTGTTTACACACCAGAGATTGACTACGAGCACCATCACTTCTGTTGAAATCCAGCGTTAGATAAACACCACCAATTACGTCTGCAAATCCATTGTACATCTATTCCACATCACAATGGAAAGGTGAGAGATCTTTAATTTTCTTAAACAAAACATACATCTATCCCTTGTTTATAAACAAGAGATTGACTATGAGCACCATCACTTCCGTTGAAACTTGGTGTCAGAAAAACACCACCAATTACGTTCGTGAACCATTGTACATCCACTATACATCTCGAACCCGCTGTGAGAAGCTTTAATACCCATTTTTGAAGATGGGAAAGTGAAGAGATCTTTAATTTGATTGAACAAAGTATACACTCATCCCCCATTTACACAACAAAGATTGTCTATGAGCACCATCAGTATCTTTGAAACTTGACGCCCGATAAACACCACCGATGACGTTCACGAATCTGTTGTACATCACAATTCTCTTTTAGGGTTGTAACCTTACCTTTTTCTTTGTCAAAAAAAACTTACCTTTTTCAATCTCATCTTTGTAAAGTGATATGTTAGCAACTTAAGAACCCCCATCCTAGCCTATGGTTGTTCCATTTGCAATATCCATTTGCACTATCTTGTAATAAGAATATGTATCTATGTCATCCTAAATGTCATTGGTTGCAACTGTTATAGAAGCGACTTCCATTGAAGATTTCCGCACACGATTCTTGTAAGCAAATAGTAGAAAAAACGACCACACTAATTTGGTGCTTCAAATACTAGAGAGATATTTTGTGAAGGCAAAAATTGAAAATGGCGCAAACCTACTGTTTGACGATTTTATAAAAAAAACTTTCAAATTTGGTACAGAAATCGGAAGCAAATGAAAAGATATTGAAGATATTAGGAGTGTTTTGAATCTTATATAAAAGATCATTTGAGATTTTTTTTTTAAAAGAAGAAAGTTTGTTAGAATGAGATGATTATCCCTTAAATTTAGGATGAATTCGATGATTTCGTTAAATATTATTTTATATTTAATAAGAAAATTAAAAAAACCATGTGGAGTATTATGGAGAAAGATTAATTCTCTCTTTACACAGATTTTTATTTTAGCCATGCATTTAAATGCTCCCACAAAGTAGCTATGTTGTTAATTATTTTCTTAAAACTAGCAATTTTCTACCATTTCCCTTTTAATTTATGACTTTTGTTAGTTGACTTATTGCTTTTATTGACTTCTTTTAATGTTTTTTGAATGTCCACCTAAAATCACAAAATAATATTGCAACTACAAAAAAAAAAAAAAAAAAAAAAAAAAAAATCTTCTTAATCTTGGTTTTCCCCAACATTATGGAGGTTTGATGGTTCCTTTTAAAATATATATATAAACCACTTTCTATCATTATTTTACTCATCTTCTTTAACAAACAATGTTAAGACTTTTTTCATCCATACAACATTACTAATTGCTTCCCATTTGAAGCTCTGAGCACAAAGATTTCTATTAGTTTTAGCTTAACTACTTATTAGTATTGTTTTGATTAGTTATTTATAACTTGGTTGGTTATATCTTAAGCTGTATAAATACAACCTTTTGGTAATAATGAAATCAAGTATCATTTTTACCCAATTCTCTCATTCTTTCATTCTCAATATGGTATCAGTCGCTTTTCTTTAACTCAAAACTTTCGCACCACTCTTTCGTCCTTCTTTCTTTCTTCTTCTTCTCACCATGGCTACTACTGAAACTCAACCTGCTAGTTCATCGTCTTCCTCGGCGGCAGAACAAATCTCAGTTGAAAGCTCGCAGCACCCATTTCATCCTACCAAACATGATACTTCCAGTCTAGTTCTTGTTTCTGAATTACTCACTAAGGACAACTACGTTTCTTGGCGTTGATCGATGGTTCTTGGACTCTCAATCCGCAACAAGTTAAGTTTTGTGGATGGCACCATCGTCAAACCCACTAATTCTACTTTGCCTTCTTGGATACGAAACAACAACGTGGTGATAGCCTAGATCTTGAACTCTGTTTCCAAAGGTACTTCTTCAAGTATCCTATTCTCTGAATCTGCTCATGAAATCTGGGAAGATGTCCGAGAATGATTCTAGCGCCAGTCCAGTCCTTGAATTTTCCAATTGAGGCCTAGTCTTGCTTCATTCACCCAGGCGAATGACTCCGTTACGACCTATTTCTCCTGATTGAAGAGCATTTGGGATGAATTGGAAACTTCTTGCTCATGTGCTCTATGCACCTGTGTTGGTCGAAAAGCAACAAAAGCTTATTTCCAAACCGAATATCTAATGGCATTTCTCATGGGATTGAATGATTCATAGGGTCCTGCTCAGTCACAAATTCTACTGCTCGATCCACCACCGTCTCTCAGCAAAGCTTTTTCCCTCATCTCACAGGAAGAACAACATTGATCACTCCCAGTTCTATCAGCTTCTCCAGCCATTTCTCTTACTGTTGCTCAGGCGAAGGCTTATTCAATGACATCTCCACAGATGAAAGATAGACATCAGTGCACTCACTGTGGTAAGCTCGGTCACACGATTAATCGTTGCTATAAACTCCATGGATTTCCACTCGGATATACGTTAAAGAACTCTCTAAAGAGTTAGGGCACTCTTCCAAATCAGTCAGTTTCTGCAGTTTCGACTGACGTTCTTACTGTGCCAACGACCTATGCCACTAATCCTTGGCTGCTTTCATCTGATATAGCCCAGTGCCATCAGCTCTTGGCCCAACTGCAATCTCGTCTCAGTGCATCCCAACCCAATAATGAATCTGCATCATCTCATATTGCAGGTATTCATTACCTAAATTCCCTACATAATTCTGATGTTACTTCACCAAATTGTTGGATTATAAACTCTGGGGCTTCTGCCCACATATGCTGCCACCGACACCTATTTCAGTCTTTGCACTCTATCAAGACTAATGTTGTATTGCCCAATGGCTCTAAAATACAAGTTCACCATGTTGGTTCTGTATTACTCCATGAATCTTTGATAGAGTGCAAAGACTGAAATAGGTGTCGGTGAACTTGTATATACCTCAGTTTTAGGAATTTATTTGATTGACGCCACCGACACCAATTGCTTCTCTCCAATGTGTTCTATATACCTCAGTTTCAGTACAATCTAATTTCCATTAGCATGCTTACTTCTTCTGGTCTTATTATTGCCTCTTTTCTTGACAATTCTTATCTTCTCTAGAAAAAGCCCACTTTGAAGACGATTGGCAGGGGTAGGTTGTCTAGAGGGCTCTACATCCTTGAAGGACCTTCACCAATTGTAGCCACTGTCTCCAAAAAATAGTCCAAGCACTCTGTCTCCTTATGGCATGCTCTGTTGGGTCATCCTTTAATGTCTAAGGTTAGAAATCTAAAAAATGTACTATTTTTGTATAATTCTTTTTCTGATCATACTAAATCTTATAGCATTTGTCCTTTGGCAAAAACAAAAATGTTTGTCTTTCACATCTAATAAAAATATCTCTTCCAAACCCTTTGCGTTGATTCATGCCGACATATGGGGCCCATTTTCTACTTCCTCTACTTTAGACTACAAGTATTTTCTTACTCTTGTTTATGATAACTGATAGCTCTCGAATAGAGCATATTTTAGGCTATCTTAGTTAGCATTATTCTGGAATTAAAAGGGGAAAGCAAGCATTACTAGAAGAAATACGATGAAATAACTTAGAAAGTCAGCATGGATTCATAAGTGATCATCGGCAGCGTAGTTTCATGTTTTTAGCATAAATCTTGAGTAAACTATGCTCAATCAATGCTAATGGCAGGACTTATTAACTACAGCGTGGAAATGACAATCAACGCGAGCGATGATCAGCAACTCAAAAATGCGCTAATTCAAAATAAAAACAAGCTCGAGAAAGATACGCCAACATGGAAATAATCAAGAATCAATCAAGTAATCAAGGCGGCGTCAATCAAATAAATTCTTACAGAAATTAAGGAACAATGCATTAATGAAGATTTCACAGCTCACGTCAACTTCGTGGCCAAGTAATTCAATCGTATAAATACTGAGACATGGAGTCGAGGAAGTTGAGGTGGTCGGTCTGCCATGAAGCCTATCGCGGAGAGAAACAATTGGTGGTGTCGTAGGAGCCGATGACAAGGGGACTGCACACCTTCGGCTGTGCCAATTCCATTTTACTATTTTATTAGGAGTAGTCTGTAGATTTGAACATTTCTAAGTTGCTCTAAAATCATCTGGTTTACCTTCTATTTGATATTTATCTCTATAGCTGCGATGTAGGAGTTTATGTTTACTATTCATAAATAGAAGTATTCTAGGAGCGTAGGTCATTGAGTTTTACACTGTTGCATGTTAATCTTTATATATATGCGTCGCTTAGCTAACCAAGCGTATGCCTTGTGGTGAGATCGGAAGAAGGAACCGCATGTTGACCCAGTATGCTACATTAGGTTGTGTAAATGTCTATCCACTACTTAGAGTGTTAGGAATAAACTCACTAATACTTGCGTTGCCCTGTTGCCAAGTATGGAGTTCATAGCGGAAGTTGGTTCTGCCATAGATCATTAAGTGCAGGAGTACTTATTTGTTAGGGAAGCAATACTCTCGTTGACTAATCAGCGCGCATATAATGCTCTAAGATTGTTAGTTTAGCATTACTCATTGCATCATATTTAATTTCAGCATCTTATTTGTTTACACGATTGCATTTTAACCAAACCACAACAACTTAAACACACATACTTTACCTTTTTGCACGACTCTAACTTAATAGCGTTAGCTCTAGACATCAATCTCTGTGGAATCGATAAAATTATATACTTATTACTTGCTGCAATTTCCGACCACGTATACTTGCGCGTAAGCGATCCTGAGTTACACTTAGGTTAAGTTGACTTTGAATTAATTACGGAATATTATACTAGCACCAGAATCGCAATCCATTAATAACACTTGTTATACTTGGGTTTACATGCTTAAAGCAAAATATGATGTACTCCACATTGTTCATCAATTCTTCCAACTTGTCCTAACTCAATTTAACAAACACATCAAAGTTTTTTGTTCTAATAATGCCCCCGAATTAAATTTCAAAGAATTTTTCCTCTAACAAAGAGTCATACATCAATTTTCATGCGTTGCTCGTCCAGAATAGAATTCTCTAGTGGAACGAAAGCACGAACATATACTAAACATTGCCCGGGCTCTTTATTTTCAGTCACATATCCCATTACACCTCTAGAGTGAATGTGTTTGTAAGAACCCAACTCTAAAACAGTCTTAAACCCGGTTCTTACTCAACATGCATGAATTTAAACCATTCAAATCGACCTCAAAATAGTTAAAGGACCCCAAACATTTATAAAGAAAGTGGCAATCCGAAACCCTAAATAAAACCAATACAATTTAAAGCCTCTGGCTAGAGTTGATTAAAACGGTTCTAAAACGAAATCCTTAAAACAAGCTAACATGCTGAAATCATAAAATAAATGAATGAGTCAATGCAGCGGGCTCCCATGATCATCCAGGTCCTCCTCTAGCCGTCCCGGCGCTGTCCCAGGTTACCTAGTGGAAAAAACCATAGAAATAAGGGTGAGTACAACGACACTCAGTAAGAATCCCCAGACAGAGTACACTACGCAAATCACATCATCTAGCATCCTAGCATACAAGCAAGCCAAATAAACAAGTAGGCAATCTCATAACATGTTCAGGAACAATATTCTCAAACCTCGAGAGTCTCTAACTCTCGGCTAAGGGTGTAATAGTCCAGGTTTTCGTTCCGATTCTCTAAGTATGTTTTTCAGTTGTTTCGATTATTTTGTTGGGGCCGTTATTGCATTTTGGGTCTTGAGGGGCAGTTCGGTAATTTTAGCTTAGTGGCTAGTTTGGCATTTTAATGAGCTTCAGAGTCGTTGCATTTAATTCTGTTGTGGGCTGTTTTGTGGTTTCAGATCTACAGGGCTATTTTTGCAAGGTTTGGAAAGAAAAGCATTTTAAAGGTTATTTTATTAAAAGAAAAGGAAATAAGGATTTTGTTAAGGCTTAATTAAAATAAACGAAAAAGGGAGTTTTTTGGGTATCGTTCAAATGTAAAAAGCCAGATCCTTCTTGTTTCTCTCCATCGTTTTTCCTCTTATCCTTCCTTTCACCTTTGTCGCCGATCACCGAGTAGCCACCCCACTTACCATCGCCGATCACCAATCCTCGTCGTTCTGCTCACACCGAGCCGAACAGCCCCACTGATTCATCCAACGCAACCATCCCACGTTTCGGAGTCCTCGCCCATATCGCCTCCGCACAAACGCACCGCTGCCCAGCCGCGCCGCGAATCACGCAACCTCCTCACTGCACCAAGTTACTTGCTGTAACGGCCCAGGTTTTCATTTCGATTCTCTAGGTATGTTTTTTTAGTTGTTTCGGTTGTTCCGTTGGGCCATTAAGGCAGTTCTAGCCTTCATGGGGTATTTTGGTCATTTTACCCATTGGGAATTTATCGGCTTTCAGGGTCGTTCTTGCTTTTGACTGAGACTAGGGCTGTTTTTGGTGTTTGTAGGGCATCAGGGTTACTTTTGCTGTTTGGAGGTTGGAGGTTGTTTTGGTTAAAAGAGGACATTTGGGTTAATTAAAAGAAGTTAAAAGAGAAAAAAAGAAGAAAAATTGGTTTAAGTTTTGCCTTCGCTAGGGCTCGAAGGCTGGTTCGTTCTGGGATTGATTGACACGTGGCAAAAAGGCCTTCTTTTGATCGTTTTTCTTTTACGATCGTTTTCATTTTCCCCATTTAGAACGATTTTCTCCTCTTCTTTTCTCCTTCTCCTTCTTTTTGCTGAGATCCACAAGCCCTAGCCGAGACCCTTTCCCCTTTGTTATTCATCCCTTGCCAAGCCCCTCACCGTCAAGCCCTAGCAAGCTCGCACATTGTTGCAGCTGCTCGAGATCGTAGCTCCATCCACAATCGCACCGATCCTTTGAGCAGACGTCCATCATCTATCGCATTGCGATCTCCCTCTCTAGTCGCTACTCGTCGCCTCGCCCAGCCCACACGCACTCATCACTTCGCCCGATCGCACCTTCAACCGCTTCGCCCGCGCTCGCCAGCCTTAGGCGTACGCCCTCGCGGTCGCCTGCTCGCCTTCGTTGCCGCTCTGGGCTGCCATTGCTGAGCCTTGCCAGCAACTCACCAAGTCCAGCCGCATAGCCGCTCCCTGCCGCCTTTGATCCTCGTCGCCTAGCCATGAGGATTCTCCTTTGCCTTCACTGAGGCCTTGCTGCCAAGCCTGTTCTTCTCGGTTTTGGATAATTTCTCTCTAGCCTTGTGGGTTTGGTTGCCTAGTTGTTTGGCCGCTTAATTATTAATTATTTATTTATGTTTACCTTGTCTAGGTTGTTACTTGTGTTGGTATTCTGCAGCTCTAGAGCACCATTTTCTATATTTGTTTTACTTGTTCCAGGTAAGGATTTCTTAACGGGGTTATGTGGACCCTGCGATTCATACATTGATTTCATTCTCGTTGTCTGTTTACTGTTTACGAGCATGATAGTGGATAGGATTGTATGTTGTTCTGTTTCCTGCTAGCATATATTGTTTCCTATTTCTACATGTTAGTACCATGCTAGGTTTGTTCTTTCCGGCATGCGTTAAGCTTGTAGTGCCATGCTAGGTTGTATCTGCTGTTCAGCATGTATTGATCTATCAGGAAATGAGTTTGTGTATTCTTAGCTAGCTTCGGTTAGGTTGTCTTCATCCAGAGGCTAAGAGCAGACATAATGTACTTTATCCCTACAGGTCGGGACCAGCGAGGACAGGCTCCTGCCCCCGACAGCCGGGTGTGGTCTAGCTCACCACAAAGGTATAAGCCTAGTCTGTAGCCTACTAGAGCGGAACCCCTCCAATGGTGCAAGCCTACCTTGGACAGTTCTTAGCTTCAGGCATTCGGTGGTTCAGGCTGCTACAGTTAAGTGTCGCTGGTATTGCACTACTGTAGATCAGTGACACCAGTTCCGAGTCTTTAGGCATGCATACCTAGACCGACGTAGTTTGTTTAGACCTCACATTTACGTAGTTTGCAGCAACATGCTGTAACGGCCCAGTTCTTCATTTCGGTTTCTCAGGTACGTTCGGTTTTTCTGATGTTCGGTTGGGCCGTTAGGGCTCTTTAGGCCCCTAGGGGCATTTTGGTCATTTTGCCTCCAGGCGTAGTCTCGTAATTTACCAGAGTCCGGTTTGGTTCAGTTAATTGATTGAGTTGGGTTTCCTTCCGTTTCAGGTTCTAGGAGCTAGTTTGGCCT
>JBBMKA010064478.1:0-16834 GCA_037833695.1 Sechiopsis laciniata
AAGTACTTAAGGCTCTGGTGATATGTAAACATCTGAATTTTCTCACCATACAAGTAGTGCCTCCAAATCTTTAAAGCGAAAACAACAGCTGCCAACTCCATGTCATGAGTCGGGTAGTTTTTCTCGTAAGGCTTTAACTGTCGGGAAGGATAGGCAATCACCTTCCCATGCTGGATCAGAACACAACCCAAACCAAACTTGGAAGCATCACTATACCCTACAAAGCCACATGTTCCCTTGGGAACTGATAATACTAGGGCAGACGTCAAACTGTGCTTCAACAAAGCAAAACTCTCTTCGCAACTGTGTCCCAAACAAAGTCAACACTCTTTCTAGTCAACCTGGTAAGGGGTGCTGCTTTAGCGGAAATGTCCTTGACGAATCTTCGGTAGTAACCTGCCAAACCCAGAAAGCTACGAATTTCTGTGACCATAGTCGGTCTGGCCCACGAACTCATGGCCTCAATCTTAGAAAACACTGAAGCTCCCTGAAGTTGATCAAACAAGTCGTCTATACGCGACAAAGGATACTTGTTCTTTATAATGACTTTATTCAGCTCTCAGTAATCTTTACATAGGCACATTGATCTGTCATTTTTCTTTACGAACAAAATAGGTGCTCCCCACGGGGACACACTCGGGCGAATGAATCCTCGATCAAGCATCTCTTGCAACTATACTTTGAGTTCTCGTAACTCAGCTGGCGCCATCCGATACAGAGCTTTGGAGATAGGGAGAGTCCCTGGCTCAAGCTCAATGGTAAAGTCCACCTCTCTCTACGGGGATAAACCCGGTAACTCCTCAGGGAAGACATCTGTAAACTCCTGTATTACTGGTACCTGATCAAAAGACAACGAGGTACTACTTTCACCTATCAACTTTTCCAAATAGCCCCAAGCTCCTCGAGCTAACAACCAACGAGCTTTCACTGCTGAAATCATCGGTGGAGACACTCCGCTTGAACACCACAAAACTTGAAGCTCTGTTTCTTGGGCGATCTAAACACGACTTCCTTCTAGTGGTAATCTATCATTGCATGGTTATCAGCTAACCAATCCATACCAAGGATAACGTCAAAACCGCTCATAGGTAGGACTATGAGGGTAGCTACTAAAAGCTCTTCGGATACCTGTATCCAATCACTCTTAACTTTCTCGCTAGCTAACATACTTACTCCCGAAGGAGTTGCAACACACAGCTCAAACCCTAAAGGTTCAAGTTCCAAACAAGCTTGTCTAACAAATGAATCAGATGCAAACGAGTGGGTCGAGCCTGAATCAAACAACACAAATGCATAGTGATCTAAGACAAGCGGCGTACCTACAACTGTGGCATCAGTCTGTTCTGCCCCCTGGCGAGTAGTTGCAAATACTCGGCCCTGTTGCTGAGCCGGCCTTGCAACTGCTCCATCCTGAGGGTAAAATCTGGCTAAGTGCCCTTCCTCACCACATCTATAGCAAGCTCGGGGCGAAGCTCCAAAAACACCAAAATGTGACTTGCCGCATCTGTTACACTAGGGCAACTGCTTGACTGCGCCCTGCTGGCGGTCCTGCTGTCGATGTTGAGGTCGACGCTGATCTCTGCGCCAAAACTGGCTCTTGCGACGCTGCTGCTGTCCACTCGAACGGGAACACTGGAAGACTCAAACTTCAGCTTCTAACCAGAATACGACTAAACAGTCTGAACAGGTGCATCAGAGGCTCGCACCGACGGTTACTTAGAATTATAAATGGTGGCCAAAGCTACAGCCCTAGCATACAACTCAGGAGCGAGTGCTCGAACATCTTATGCAACCTCCTTTCTCAGCCTGCCATTAAACTTTTTAACGTTAAGCTCCTCAGTGGCTATCAATTCAGAAGCAAAGTAACTGTACTCAGAAAACATCTTCTCATATCCAGCTATGGAGTCAGTCCCATGCTTCAGGTTTGAGAAAGCCTCTGCCATCTCCTGTTGGGCCTCTTCACTGATATACTTGGCCAGAAACTTAACTCTAAAGAATTTTCAGGTGGCTGGTGGAGACTCTGCTGGTCTGCCTCTATCTATGGACTCCTACCACTAAACTGTTGTGTCATACAGCACATGGGCGGCACACCTCAGCCTATGGACATCTAGACAGCTCATAACCCGGAAGATATACTCCATCCTGGCCAACCACTTCGCTGGTACCAGCGGGTTCTCAGAAGCATTAAACTCGCTGGGCTTCCACTTACATAAATCCTTGAGCCACTTGCCGTACTCGGTGGCTCCATCAACATCATCTGCCTCAACAATAGGCTCCTGCACACCCGGAGGGTTCACTGAGGCTGGGGCGGCTGGGGGTGCCTGCTGAATCAGTTGCGTCAGCTAGGCTATCTGTGCCTGGGACTCCTCTCGCTGTGCTGCAAGCTGCACCTGGGTCTCAGCTCTCTGTTGAGCCAACAGACCGACCATCATCTCTCTCATGGCCGAAGCAAACTCTACTCCAGGAGTCTTTCTCTGAGACAAAGTAGTCTTTACCCCCTCTCTAGGTAAATCCACAGTTGGGGCCAATGGTGGCCTGCAGGTTGGGTCAATCCTGGACGCCATCTCATCAATTTCTCTGTTAGCAGTACCTAACGACCCGGTTCAACTACGTGTAACTGGCATACTGAAGATCTACACGAAAATCACAGATGGTTAGTCTACCCTCGGACTCTTACTGCCAACAACGGGTAACACATGTATACTAGATGCAGTACTGTAACAAAAACCCTTAACAAAAGAACTTTCGACATACCTGACGGCCATTAGAGTGCTGATGATCATGGGGACAAATGACCTAACTCATTAGGTCAGTGTTTAGAATCTATGACTCTAAGCTCTGATACAAACTGTAAGAACCCGACTCTAAAAATAGTTCTAAACCTAGTTCTTACTTAGCATGCATGGATGAAAAAGCATTTAAGACAACTTATGCAAATAAATACTCATTGAAATTAAAACCTTCCAAACATAAGCTTGTTAAAACAAAACAAGTTCCTGGCTAGTAATTTTTATTCAAACATCTAAAAAACCAGTTTAAACATCATAATGCAAATTCCCCTATGGACTTCGTGTCCAACTACATGCTAAATCAAATAAAACATAAAACATAGACAGAGTGTCGACGGCAGTTCCCATGATTAAACAGCTCCTCCTTTAGCCGTCCCGATGCTGTCCCAAGTTACCTGGTGGAAAAAAACTACAGAAAATAAGGGTGAGTACAAAGACATTCAGTAAAAATCCCCAACAGGGGTACAGTACGAAACAACATCTCATCTAGCATTCAAGTATACATGCAAATAGTTACCAACACAGAAATCCCTAGAATGAGTTGTCAATACAACCCTTGAATCATCAGAAGTCTCTTACTTCCGGCCTAGTGATCAGCTCAATAACTGATCCCAATAGATATCCTTGAAGGTTCCTTACCCTCGGCCAAATGATCAACTCAAAAGCTGATCCCAAATAAATATCCTCGAAGGTCTCATACCCTCGACCAAGTGACCAACTCAAAAGCTCGTCCTGACTAGCTCTCCAAACTGGTCCTAGGACATCTGGGAGAGTATCCAGTGTCTGGCTCTAAACTCAGAAAGGAAATAGTGTACTCACGAAAATTAGCCCGAGGGACCCCTCTTCCCAGCGCCTAACGCGTGTGCGCGCACACCGCATGTTGCTACAAACTGCGTAAATGGGGGAGCCTAGGGACAAACTACGTCGGTTCAGGTACGCATGCCTAAAGACTTAGAAGCCGTGTCACTGATCTACAGTTGTGCGAGGCCCTCGGCACTCATCTATAGCAGCCTGAATACCACAGACGCTTGAAGTTAAGAACAGGCCAAGCCAGGCTTGCACCATTGGCAGGGTTCTGATCTAGTAGGCTACAGACTAGACTTATGCCGATGTGGTAGCTACTCCACACCCGACTGTCGGGAGTAAGGAATCTGTCCTCACAGCCCGACCGGCGGGGACACATACGTTGGTCCACTCTCACTCTCTAGATGATGACAACCTAACAAGTTCTATCAAAGACTATTCAACCCTGTTTCCTAACAATCAAACATTCGCAACAACATATAACCCTAGCATGGTACTACGAGCTTAAAAAGGAATCAAAGCATACTTAAAGAACAAACCTAACATGGCACTAACATGTGGAAACAGGATCAATACATTCTAGCAGAATATAAAACAACATACAATCATATCCACTAACATGCTCTTAAACAGTAAACATGCAACAAGTACACAATCAATGAATATTTCGCAGGGCCCACACAACTCCTGTAAGAAATCCTTACCTGGAAAGTAAGCAGAAAAATCACAAACAGATAATAGTGCTTCTTGAGCTGCAGAACCAACTTGAACCTAGCAAATATTAATAACAACAATAATTAAACTCTAAACATCTAGCAGCACACGACCAACACACACAAGGCTTGAGAAACAATACCCCAAAATCGAGAAGACAGGTTCGACTACAGGCTTCGGCGAAGGCAAAGGTGAAGCCTTGTGTGCGGCGAATGAGGCGTAGCTAGTGCGAAGCTCGGTGAAGGACGAGGCTGTGGGCAGACGAGAAGAGCGAACGCCTCGCTGAGGCAAAGGGCTCGCTAGGGTGAAATCTAAAGGTGAACGTGGCACGGTTCGGCTCGGATAAGCAGACGAGTGAGGTCTCGGCGTTATGCGTCGCGGACTCAGATGCAATTCGAACAAGGGCGACAGATCTTGACATCAGGCCACGAAAAACAACCTGAGAACGAGAAGGGCTCAGCAAAATGTACCTGAGGTAAATGGGCTGCTCGTATTGACGCTGTGGCACGGAACTTCTCGACAAAGATGTGCGGGGCTGAGCGCGGAGACACGTTTACAAGGCTATGGTCGCTGCTGGCATTCGCAGACGAAAGAGATCCGGTGAGCTGCGATGTAGAAGCCTCGATCTGGGCGAGGGCGATCTGGCGTGAAGGCTGCTCGACGGTGAGGAGATTCGCAAAGACGCTTGGAGAACAAGGGTTGTGACGCGGGTTCGCGGGTGCGCGATCTTCGGGGCTGCTGGTTCAGTGGCTGCGGACGTAGGCTGCTCAGCGACAGGTTGCTGTTGCTCTCGACTAGGGTTAATTTATGGCAAGAATAAGGCTTTTTAGCTAGAGTTTACGATCTCGGGACTTGGCTATGGTGTGATTGGCGATGGAGAAGAGGAAGGAGAAGAGAGAAAGGAATCGCCAAGGAGATGGAGAAATGTGGCTAGGGTTTTGGGATTTGGGGGAAGAGGGGTTTAAATAGAGTTTTCAAGCAATCTTGGCTTCGAGTCCTGGCGAGGGAGGAATAAATAACCATTTTTCCTTTTTTTTCTTTTTAACCAAAAATGACCTCCGAGCTTCCCAAAAAGCAACTCTAACTCTATAAATCTGAAATCGTAGCAATAACCCGAACTCAGGAAATGACACAAACAGCCCCGGACCCTGAAGGCAAAATTACTAAAATGCCCCTTAGAGGCTCAAACTGCCCTAACGCCCCAACCGAACATACCTGAAAAACCGAAATGGAAAATTGGGCCATTACAAAATTCGAGGGTTTTTTAAAAAAAAAGTAGAATGGTATTAGTTTTTTAATTAAAATAAATTAAAGAGGCTTTTTTTAGGAATAGGCCAAATTGGAAACGTATTTACAATATTAGGCAAAAAAAATTAGCAATCATAATAAAAAAATACGATATTATTAATACTCATTATACAGTATTATTAATACATAATACTATATTAATACAAAATATTGTACTAATAACATATAATATTGTATTAATAATACATAATACTATATTAATATAGTATAGGGGATCAAAGCTCGGATTTCCAGGTTTTTAAAAAAAAAACATCATGGTTATAACTCTTGCTTCAAAACGTTGTTTCTTATTAACATCATGCTTGGTTAGGTTTAAAAAATTTATTTTTGGAATTGGGGTAATTAGGATTCTTAGTGACAAATAAGTTTTAGAAACTCGGGTTTCCACGCCTTAACACTTCACAAAGAACTTGAAATAGCAAAACTAACTCGTGCTAAGCTACAACACCAAACATGAACAACAATCTAATCCCTCTGGAACGACCATACTGAAGTAGAGATATATTTACTCGAGCCCCTGAAACTTCCTCCGCATTCCCCATTTCAAACTTACTACAAAGCGACTTTTCCTCAGAAAATGGACAACAACGAACTTTATCCCATTGGCACCACTTCTAAGTCAACTCCAATCGAACATCACAAAGCAACTTAGAGAGGCAAAACTCAACACATTGCAAAATCACAACAAACTGCACTTGTCTGTAGAGGACAAACGGGGGAAATCTCCCAACCTGCACCCTTCAAACTCGAAGCTTGGCAAAGAAGAATGACTGACATTGGCCTTCTTCCAAAGGCAGTCCACGACTGCATGGTCATCAACTAAAGGGCATCAAACTCGAACAATGGTAAAACAAACAGAGCGAACCACTAATATCCGACAACCTCAAGCTCTCAGAATAATAAGCAAGCAACACAACCATGATGAATCAAATAAAGCAAAATATTTAAGATGGAACAAACAGAGCAATACAATTTTGATGAACACACAGAGTGATACAATCCCGATGAAACAAATAAAACAATATGATCATGATGAACAAACATAGCGATACAATCATGATGAAATAGGTGGGGGCCGAAACAATCATTGACCAAGCATAAGGATAACAAAAAATTCAAACATGAATCACAAATAGTAGTAAACGAAAGTGTTTTAGACTAGAAAATAAACAAACATAAGCTAAAAGGTCCAAGAACGTGCAACACATGGTTCACCAACAATAGATAAAAAAGGACACGCAAGGCTACACAAAGGATCAAACGAGACACGAGATAAGCTATCAAGGATAAGCAAGATACAAGGGACTGCAGCATCGATCTCGTTGACCTAGTGTGCAGTGGGTGATGCTCGAAAAGGCCTCCTAAAAGGATGCAGATGTGTAAAAGCCCAAACTATCGGCTTTGGCCCACTGGCCTCACAAGTTTGTTTCTCCCCCCAATGGAGGAAAAATGCATCATGCTACGGGAAGGTATTCACACCCTTTATAAAGAGTGCTTTGTTCCCCTTCCCAACCGATGTAGGATTTCCCTATAGGTTTCCACCCCTTTTAGAAGGTCTAGCATCCCGATGGACCAGACACACCAACCTGATTCCTAGCTTTGATACCATCTGTAATAGCCCAACCCATCGCTAGCCAAGATATTGTTTTCTTTGCCCCACTAGGCGAATGTGTCTACTCCTAGCTGTGTGAAACCCTTAGTATCCTTCTCAAGATAGGAGGCTATGTTAAACCCCTAGTATCATTTTTAAGCTAGGAGGTTGTGTGAAACTCCTTGTATCATTCTCAAGCTAGGAGGCTATGTGAAACCCTTAGTATCATTCTGATAGCTCTAAATATTAGCGATATTTAAGCTTCCAAACTATAGCATTTCACTCGATTTATAAGTATAATTTTTTATTCTAAGATAAACAGATCACAAATATCCACACAAGTTTGCACTTTAAGCTAAAGGTGGGTACAAGTTAAAAGAAGAATAACAATGCGGTTAAGTGCATCAATTTACATAAATAAACAAGAAAATTGCATTATTATAAAAAAAATGCTTGCTAACATGATAAACACACAAGTCAGCATTGGATCTCGCATTGCGAACAACCTACAGATATTGCAGATGGTTCGAAGGAAGCAACAAAGGAAAGTTGCGGCATAGTTTTAGAAGCAGAATCAGTGGAACAAACATGGAAAGAATCGCTAATCAAATAACTCAGATAAGAAATTCTTGCAAGATTGAATGTGATCAATACGAAATCTTAACACCTATAAATACGAGAATTATCGAAGAGCAAAGTATACTGGTTTTGACCGGAGAGCTACCATGGATGGTTTGTGAGATGCTGAGGTCTCAATGGAGATCCCAGCTATCCTCCATCTGTAACCCCATAAGACTTAGTACCATGGCGTTTATTGGTATAAGAACTTATTAGCAATAACGACGAGGAATCTAGTGGCCCATTAATTGCTAGCATGTAGTTTTATTGCATTTTCTCGGTAGACTCCATTGCATTTCTCATGTAACCATATGAGTAGATTATAGCACTTCTTAAGTTGTATTACGCAATAAATTGTTTAAACTTGATCCCCTGTTATAGTTTAATGATTGATATTGATTTCAAGAAGTATTTAAAGGTATGTGTATCATGAAAAACTAATTAAGAAGGACATTGAGATTACTTATAAGGGCAGCGGTTATTTAATTTAGCACGGGTCGATTGACAATCAATCTGCTGCTTGCTTACCATCAACCTTGGAAAAAGGGATGGTAAGAGTTTGGCCTAACCGTTCTCACTAGGCAATACCTTGTCGAAGTTATCTTGGAGAGGAGTTAGGAATAAACTTCTCACTAGTTGCTTCCACAATGTTTATTTATTTCACAAACCCACGGGCAATGTACCGGAGGGTTGCTATTATAGTCCTCCAGAAGGGTAACCTAAAGTAAAACACAGTAAGAATTAGCAATCTCGCCACAACTTGTCCTCGCTTATTTTGTTATTGTGTTGCATCATCCCTTATTAATAACATTCATTCATTGGTTCTTCAAGCATAAGTGCAGTTTGGTTGTTTAATATACGTTATAAGTGTGGGTGATTTTACTTTGTAATGCTGAGTTATTTACTAAGTATGCGTCGGTTAGCTACCCACGTATGCTGGCCTCTAGCAACTTTGGAAGAATGAGTCAGCAGAAGATCCAGTAGGTCACAATTAATCTGACGTGAAGTCTTTTGCATCATTAAAGAGGATTAAGGTTAATCCTACTATTGCATGCGTAGCCTAGAGCTAAATCTGTGATGCATCGTAGCGGAAGCTGGGTGTTCTCAGTCAACAAGTGTGGAAGTACTTGTTAAGTTAGGGAAGTATGATTTTAAGATCACCATCATTGCACGAGTAGCATAAACACGACCATAACTCACTTAACATCATTTGCATATGCATCTATTTTAGTTTAGCATTCAACAACTCAAAATCTCACTAGCATTGTTTACATTCTATATTGACTCTCAAGTTCACACCTATTAAATACAAATTCCTTGTGGAGAACGATAAAATAAATACTTATCACTTACAGCGAATCGACTGCGTATACTTGCGCACGCTTGTGATTTATTACTTAGCTGTTAGCATTAGCATCTTAAGTCTAGAATCATTTTTAGAAAATTATACATAGTTGAACTTAAATCGCATTGGTCACATTCTCAAGCTAGGAAGCTCTGTGAAACCCCTAGTATTCTTCTCAAGCTAGGAGGTAGTGTGAAACCCTTAATATCCTTCTCAAGCTAGGAGGCTATGTGAAACCCCTAGTATCCTTCTCAAACTAGGAGGCTATGTGAAACCCCTAGTATCCTTCTCAAGCTAGGGAGTTATGTGTTCCCCTAGTTTTGCCCTTATCTAAAGAGGTTGTGTTTAACCTTTTATAGCTGCACTTTTAGGTCCCTGATAGAGGTCAGGCTACACCGAGACATTCGTGTATGTCTCTACTGTTGCGATATCAAAGTAGCACACCGAAAGCGTGGCAGGTCCCTGACATGGGTCAGGCTACCCCGAGACATTTATGTATGTATCTAAGGAAATGACATGAGAGTGTCCTGACCCGAGGTTTCAAGACCTTGTGTTTCCCTTACTCCTGGTCCTTCCCTGATAGAGGTTAGATGATTTTTCCACCATTTGTGTATTCCCTCGATATTTGATTATACCTTTGTTCACTATGTGCATGTCGTCATTTGACATTGTTTGCTCGTGACTAGTCTGTAGGCCGGACACGCTTGTGCGAGGCACATAGTTTCAATTTTGTATCTTCTAACTTATTTCTGCTTGCATGCTTAATCCCATGGTGGGGCTCTTTACTGGGTATATTTTGATATACTCACCCCTTACATTTTCTAGGTACGGACTCATTCGAGGTGGTTAGGCTGGAGAGCTGCATCGATCATAGACATGACGTCATTTTCTTCCCTGCATTGTCATGTTATTATGTTATAAACTCTTGTTGAACTCTAGCATGTTTTACTATTTTAAACTTACAGGATCCCATAACTATTTTAATATTTGAACTCATAGTTTGTTTTAGGGATATTTTATGAATTTTGCAAAGTTTCTCGAGAATTGCATGTTTTCCTTTAACTAACTTTAAGGATTTTAAAGTGCATGCAACCTTAACACCTCATTAGAGTATTTTAGAAAGTCGGGTCGTTACAGTTGGTATCAGAGCTTAGAGTCATAGATTTTGTAGACTGGTTTATGATGTAAACTGTGTGTCCATGATCATCAACAGACCAGCAGCTGCCAGATATGTCGAAAAAGTTGGGTAGAGTAAGAAGCATGTTTTAATTGAGAAACTGTATGTGTGTGTTGGTTCTGTTGCTTGGTAGGTCTTGAATAAGTACTGATTGAGTTTGTTTTAGTGTAGAGCTCGCTTGTTGCCATGCCGCCCAGAAGATGAAGACCTATGGGGGTCCCGACATCTGTCGAGGAGACCCTAGTAGAGACTACTCAAGGGCAGATTGGAATGCGATCGCAGAAGCAGTCAATACCAGAGTCATTAGTGCATGAGCCCCCAGCTGACCATGTTCCAGGGAATGTTTTCATTACTGAATTAGCTGCGACCCTATGTTCGATGGTGACGTCTTTAATGGCTGAGCAGGTGGCTCAGGCTATGGGTCTAGTTACTGCACAGTTGGCGTAGGTCTTTGTTAGCCAGTAGAGTGGCACTCTAGAGGGGAAGGTCTTCATAGATTTAGCAAGTGGAATCTTCTTGTTTTCATAAGAGAGACTGACAAGCCTGATGCTCCTGAGTTGTGGTTGTCCTCAGTGGAGACACCTTTCAAAACATGAAGTGTCCTAGAGAGCCCAAGTTTTGGTGTGCAACTCACGTTCTTAGAGACTAGACCCACTAGTAGTAGAAATCAAGTGAGAGGTCCTTACCCATCAAAGGTGCATCAGTCACTTGGGATTAATTTAGAGGGGAATTTTTAAGGACGTATTTGACACCAATAGCGATCCAGAAGATTATATCAAAGTTTGCTTCGCAAGGACAAGAAAGCATGACTATTGCTGCCTACGAGCATAAGTTTTTTGGTTTGTGTCGTTACGCGCTAGTGTTGATTGACACAGTCAAGACCAAGGCTGAAATTTTCATTAGGGGTTTGAGGATGGAGATTCAAGCGGGAGTGAATGTTCATGGTCCACGAGCCTATACCACTACCGTTTAGAAGGCCTGTTGTGTGGAGATTCAGCTTTTAGGAGGGTCTGCTACCCTTGGTGATTCAGGTTCCTCAACGAGTCACATGCATCGGTACGAGCCGTATGCAAGATCACCTTTAGCAGAGACATCGAGCAGTAGGGGAGACATGGGTCTCACCATGGTCATCAACAGGGTTCGACAAGGGGAGTTTTTTAGTGTAGGAGCTGTGGACAGTTTCACTAGGGGCGAGAGTCTGTTATAGGTGAGGACATGAGGGCCACGTTTCTACCGAGTGTACGCATCTTGTAATAGCCCAACCCATTGCTAGCCAAAACGGAGCGCACCACGTGAACGAGAGCGAAAAACAAAGCTGATGACGCGTCGCCAAAAAAATGACAGCGCGGCGACGGCCATCAGGCGGTGGCACGCCATCACGGAACCAGACAAACCTTACCTCTTTTTCTTCATCTTATTCTCTTGGTCTTGGATCTAGTCTCAAAATCACGAGCTGAGCTCTCTAAATGTGTGAAACTGAGAAAGAAGAAATGGGGTTAAAACCTTCATCGCCGGAAAACTCCATTAATGGCCGGAAACGAAGCTTGAAACCAGATCTAAAAGAGAATATGTTTTACCCATGAACCGAGAAAATATGGGAAATGAAGGGGACTCGCTCCGGCGACACTCGCCGAAGAAGAACTGATTGAGGCTTTGCTTGGGCGGAGGACGATGGTAGCGCCGCTGGATGTTGGCTGGAGATGCAAGACGACGACTTGCAGGAACTCAGAAACAATAGTGACGGGCGAGAAACGGCAAAGAAGAAGCCAGCATTGGCGATGCTTAACCACACGCGAGGGAGGCAGTCGCGAACGAGAAGATCCGTGAGCTGAATGAGACTATCATCGTCGAGCTGACACGTGGCGAAGAAGGGGAGGGGAGGAAGATGGACGACTGAGATGCACCCTCTCTTGCCCTTGCTGTTGATTGACACGTGTGAAGAATAAAAGAGTGGATGGGAAGAATTGTGGTGAAGTGGCGGCTGAAGCTTAAAGATATAAAATGGGATATTAAAAGTTTCCTTTATATAATAGAAAGCCCTTTCCATTTTTGGCAATTAAACCCACATCCCTAATCAACTCCTATTTTGTTTCCCTTAAATAAAATGGATGATAAATAATAATAAAAACACGTGGTGGTTTCAATATTAGAACTTAACAAGATGTAAATTAATTAAAATTAGGTCATTTACTCTTTCTATATAATCAACTAACAATTGCATTATTTATTTTCAATTTTTATAAAATTATGGATGTTTTAAGATTATGAAATTTCTATAAAAAAACACAAAAATATATTTAAAAGAAATTAGGTTGTGAGACATTTTGGGTGAAACAAAAAACAAATTAAAAAAGAATCTTACACCTCAATCCACAAGGTTCAACGAACATCACATTGGAGAAAAATCAACAAATTTAATGAGAGAAAAGTGTTGATAAAAAAAAAGTGTTTGTTCCAATAACTGCCACCTACCTATGAAAAAATATCATATATATATTTTTGACAACCAATTATTATAGTGTAAGAATGATTGAGGTTCGTATAATCTAGTATAGCATTTGTGGATATCAAAACATAATCAATTTATAGAATAAATCGTGTTCTTTCCAATAGTTATAACCCTTCTACAAATTGGTTATCAAGTGAAAGACTTGATCGTTAGTGAAACAATGCAACCCATGGAAGTGAAAGATGCAACGCTCTTGAAATAGTCTGCATACCATTTATTTTAGGGAATGACAAGTTAGTTGTTTTGAGATAAAAGGGACCGTTAAAAAAATAGTTAAAAACGACATATACTATAAAACAGACCGATCGTAATTTGGTCGGTTGAATTGGTTTTCTGGAAATGTATGAACACCCCTAATGAAAAGGATGAGATGACGTTGATAAGGTAAAGGGCGATGAAGTGGGTCCGAGGTTAGCCCTCTAGGATAGAGACGTGTCAAGTAACAGGTCAGTGAAGGCGCAGTTAGACGACATGCATGGCAGGAGGTAATTTTGACAATTTTAGATCGTTGTCGTCATCCAGTGGACCGGAATGTGAATCGAACCACTGGCTCGTCCCAAGCAGGTTCGGTTTACGATTCAAACCATAGTCTGATTAAATCGGTTCTGTTTCTGAACCAATCCTTAGATTCTCTTAGACTAGTCAGTTAGAGGATAAAGGGTTGGATTTGCTTCGCCATTTCAGGTAAATTTTCCATCATTTCTCTTATTTTTAGGTGTGCAATTTTTAATTTTAAGTTAATACTCTTAGATTGGAAACATAAGATCTGCTCTATTATTCTCTGCTCTTAGATTGGAAATTTTCCTCCATTTAAAATCACCGCCCTCTTTCATTCTTTAATTGTTTATTTTAACCGTATATTATGCATCCATTTTCTTGATTTCAGATGAAACATTTTGGTAGAAGGGTCCTATCTTCAACTTCTTTGATTTGGCTTTCTGGGTGTTGGAATCTGTGTTTTGAGGTTCATTTGTAGAGGGGTTTTGTTTGAGAAGGGTTCTTGTGGGTGGAGGAAAGTGGGTTGGTTTGATTCTGTGCTATGGTGGGTGATTGGAAAGGGAGAAACAATTTAAGAAATGAGATTCCTTGATAGTCTAGTAAAATAATAATTATATAAAAAAGTGAGGTGGGTCATGAGGATAATTTAAGTTGTGGAACTACTCTGAGTTAAAATAATAATAATCGCAATAAAGAAGGTATTTTCATGTTGTAACAAATTTACTTTGGATCCTCTTTCATATAAAATTATTAAACTGAAGCTAATTCATTCATTGTTTGTGGCCATAGTGGAGTGTTGCTTACAAGATCACCAGAAAGAAGGATCAAGAAATTGCACTTAAACGTAAGTTCTTAGAACAAATTTTTAATATAAATTTTTATTGTTCATCATTTTTCTTGTTCTCTTCATATGCAGTTTTCTTTTTTTGACTGATTATGTCCCTTGTTTATGTTATAGAGTACTTTCCATCTTTACTTGCAATTTTGACTTATCCAGACCGATCATGTGTATGAATATTTTCTTAAAAAAACTCATCGGTTGAGCTAGTAGTTAAATAGGGTCTTCGGTATCTAAGAAGTGATGCATCCAATTTATGGTAGACGCTTACCTAGCAACTCTATCAGTTTCCTTAACCACCAAATAAAATTTGGTGCTTTAGCCACCAATAAAGTTTTGACGGTGATTGTTGATGTAACCCCCAGCCCCACCAACTAATTTATTTCGTCGCCAGTCACATTTCTTCCCTATGTAAACATTTCAAATCAAAATGATAAATTAATTTTCTAGACTTTCTTTGTTCATGGTTGTATCTTTTAGCAGCATTTTATGGTTGGGAATTTTGAGCTAAGTTTTTTTCTCAACTTTGGTAATATTAGATGAGTAAGGTATCATTTTTTATGTAAAATTCTTGGATGTTTGTTGGTTAGAGAGATTTATAAGCTTGTGGACTTGACTAATCTAATTGTTAGATTGATAGTGATTTCTTGGAAGTAGAAGGTTGCTCTGAGAGAAGCTTACCAGAGAAAGAAGCTTTTGCTTCTTTAAACACCAAGGTAAAAATATGCATTGTATATTTGTGGCTTTTCTTACTTATCATTGTAATTATTGTGGCATGTTGTGATTAACCTAAGCACTTCTGAGGATCAAGGAGCAGCAGCATCAACAAAAAAAACATCCAAGGTTAATTGAGGTACAACTTTGGTACCATATAGTAGCATCTAGAATGGTTTTTATCAATTTTGGACTAGAATTTTTATTAATTTTGTTTTATGATGTTATTGCCTTTAATACTGAAGCTCATTTTCATTTCTAAATATTTTGTTTATGAAATATCTTATGATTGGATTCATACCACTTTCACTTTTGGTTAATCTGTTTAGGTTATTCAGTTCTAATCATTTAATGTTTACTAATAGATTTCTTTTTTCTTTTTTTGAAAAGATTACGGATAGGTTTTATCACCTGAATGGATGGAGTATAAGCTATTAGTAAGAAATTTAGATATTAAAGTCATAAACTTAGCCTGATTTGTTCCTTGAAATGTGCTTCATAATGTTGCATGTTATTGAATTTGTGTATATATATTTTTTCCCTTTCCATGATTAGGCTAGATAATCTTGGAAAAATATAGTGAACTTTTGCTTGACGTGTCAGATATTGTGACTTTGTCACTTTATCTTGTGAGTACTCGGGCTAGTTTATGCACACCTTGAGTCTTGACTATTCTTATAGGGCATACCATCAAACCCTCTTAGGTAGGTGGTTACAATGGATTGAACTCATCACCTTTTAGTTCGATCTAAGGTCCGCTTGATTACTAGGCTAACTTATGTTTGTTTAAGCAACTAAAGAAGGAATAAAAGCAAAAGTAGAGGCTCAACTAAAGTAGGGTTTTAGGGATTTTTTGGGATTGAAGTGCACACTCTACAAACAAGATATAACCTTGTACGAGCATAGTTGACCATGATCTGTTCTTTAAGATAGCTCTTAGAAAAGAATGTTGAAAGTTAAACATGAATTTAAGTTTTGCAAATTCAATTAAGGAGGTTAAGAAATTAAATGAATGTAAGTTTTACATTTTATTTTTATTAAGTTAGAATGTGAGTTATTCATGTAATAAAGTGAAGTAAGTTAAAAGTAGAAATGAGAGTTAGATCTAGATGTAAGTTATAGATCTAGATTGTTCCATGAAATCCTATAAATAGGATATGTTGTAAGGATTGAGATATCAAGCAAAAAGCATCAAACATCAATAAAAGAGAAGTAAGCTTGTAAGAAAAATTGTGAATCAAGTTTGTAGTTTTTTTAAGAAAAGTTCTCCAATACAAGTGAATTATTTTCCATGTGTGGTTCTTTGTTTTGTGGGTGTTTTAACACGCTTCCAACAAAGTGGTATCAGAGCTTGAGTTTGAAAGAAGATAATTGTTTTTGCAAATGGCAAACAACAATATGGTTCCTTTCCAAGTGCCTCGGCTGACGAAGGAAAATTATAGTAGTTGGTGTATACGAATGAAAGCACTACTTGGTTCACAAGATGTTTGGGAAATTGTTGATCGAGGCTATGACGAGCCCGAAAATAACACCACCATAAGTCATGCTCAAAGAGAAGTTTTGCAAAGTACTAGAAAGAAATATCAAAAGACGCTCACCATTATTCATCAAGCAATTGATGATATAAATTTTGAGAAAATTAGTGGAGCAACTACTGCGACGGAAGTATGGAAAATTTTTTGAGAATACGTACAAAGGAGTAGATCGTGTAAAGAAGGTCCGCCTTCAAAAATTGAGAGGTGATTATGAATCACTATACATGAAAGAGTCTGAATCAATTTTAGATTACACTCCAAGACTACTAGCAGTAGTAAATGAAATGAAGAGATATGGTGAGACAATAAATGATGAACAAGTAGTTGAGAAGATACTTCGCTCATTGGAGGAAAGATTCAACTTTATCGTTGTAGCGATAGAAGAATCAAAAGA
>JBBMKA010064489.1:0-16832 GCA_037833695.1 Sechiopsis laciniata
AAGTTTAGAGAAAATTAACCAAACAATATCGTTTGGAAGTGGAAGCCCCCATTTAGTTAGAATGTTCATAATAGCCTCACTACTTTCCTGCTTCTCCATGGTCACAACTGCCAATAATTTAAAACAATCAATTCTTATATATATATATATATATATATATATATATATATATTAAACAAGGTCATTAACTTATACTCTAATGCTAAATAATTGTCCCAAGGTTGGTACAAGTAGTTGAAGACTTGGATTTTGAAGATGTGTTTCCTTGTTCAAGACTTACCTATAATAGTAATTTGTACATCTCACGTGTATCTGATTTCTCAGTATAAAAAAAAAGTAAATAATTTAATGGCTGTGGTTTATATGAATTTTGCCCAATATAGTACTTTGAAACCAAGAAAAAAAAGAGTAGAATTATGAAATCGATCAGCCGTAGTGAGAGTTTTTAGATGGGTTGGGGGAGATTTATACGATATAATTTAAATCAATCAATTTTTAGAGAGAATAAAACATAAAGTTGCAAATTCAAAAGCACAAAAACTAAAACTAAACAAATTAAGACATAAAAAACAGAACTTTGAGTGAAAGAAAAAAAAAAAAGAAAGAAGCGGGGGTGGAATCGAAAACGTACCGAAGCTTAATCGTGGCGTTGGAGTAAGAAAATTAGAGAAGTTGAGAACCAAAGTTGGCTGTTTGCCGATAAAATTGAAGGATAAGGTTCAGGAGGATGGTCTAGGGTTTCTCTTTCTTTTTATATATATATATATATATATTTATTTATTTACTTATTTATAAATTTATTTATTTCTTTCCTTAATTTTACGGACAAAACTGAAAGGTAGAGGAAGAATAACCGAATATTATTTTTAAAAATATAAAGTTGGTTAGAGTTATGTTTTACTGTCACAAAGAAAATTAATTTTTATGCATGTAATCACAATGACTTTTTTTTTTTCTTCTTTTTTTTTATTAATTTTTAATGATGTTTGAGTGTCTAAACCAACTTGTTGAGTAAGTCGGTTATTCACACAATATCTCTTTTAACCCTACAATTTTTTTTTTTTTCAGAATAACCCTACAACATTTGATTGTTAAAAAAAATCTATAAAAATTAAAATTCATTCATAAATAAGTGATGAAACTTAAAATTTCTTGATTCCTGAAGACCCTCTTAACTACTAAGTCAATTTATGATTTGCAATTATAATGAATTCAACTTATTCCATCTAAATAATTTATTATTTTCAAGACAATAGAACAAAAATCATGTATGATAAAACGGGTAAACATACAAGCTGGGATAGGTTGAGTATAGTTTATTGTTAATTGACACGTAATCTACCTTCATGTAGAGCCTAATTAGAGTTCATTGACAATTAGAGTTTATTGTTAATAGAGACACGAGAGATATCTATAAATTAATGTCCTCTTGAATTTGGAACTTTAAAGAGAGTACACTTTTAAAACTCAAGTCTTTAACTAACTACGCCACCTTTTTTAGTTTAGTTAGTATTTTTGTTACAGTGGTTAAGTGTTTGTTTGTACTCGGCCTTTTTATTAAGCTGGTTTATTTCTTCTGCTACTTTTCCTTTCGTTTTGTGTCATGTTTAAAGGGTTTCTTTTTATTGAATAAAACACAGAAGAGTTTATTCTTTTATTTCTCTTCCATAGCTCCAAATCGACATGCTTCTTTTTTTATTAATAACATTTTTTTTAATTAAAAACTATAATATTATAGCTTTTTTATACTTTAAAATAAAATAAAAAGTATATCTTGCCTTTTTTTTACTTAAAAAACTATATGATTTTAATAAAGTGTTACAAAATATGCATTTTAAACAACAATATGATTTTAACAAAGTGTCATAAGATACGCTTTTTCATTTATGATACTTTTTTCTCCATCCCCTCTTAAACTTCTTCACATAAGTGTCATCAAATCCTATTTAATTATATAATTTGAAAATTAGGGTTGTCCACTTATAGATATTTAAGTTGGGTTTCACACATTGAAAAAAAAAAAGAAAACCTCACAAACTTTATAAGTTAGATGAGTTAATTATATCACTTATTGTCAATTAGTTATGAGATAAAATCTCATATTATATAATATATCATCAAAACTTGTTAATCTCAAATGGATATTCAGTCCAATAAAAAAATAAAATTGGAATCTCAAATCAAAATTGATAAACCAAAAAGTTTACATCTTGAGAGAATATATTGAGGATCTTTACGTCTCTTAATATATATAAAACTAGATGAGCTACTCCACTCATAGCTAATTAGTTTTGAAATGAAACTCCATACCATCTAACTAATAATCTATTTGATTTAATAGCTACTACAAATTTGGGAACACTAGTGCACGTCCTAATTTATGAACTTGAAAGAAAACAATGAATTTTATTATTAAGCTCACTCGTGAATTTTGAACTTAAGGCCTCTAAAATAGCATATATCTTTTAGATCTCGCCTCCATTAAAGAAGGATTTTAAAAAAAAAATGTCTCCATTAATGAGGCCGCCCCAAAGATGGAATACAAGGTATATCAATACCTAGAGTTTTTAAAATACTAGAGAGTTTAGAAAGTTTGAGCATAAGAAACACTTGAGTTAGGCCTTTGAGGTACAAATTATAAAGTTTAGGTTTAAGAAATTGATAAGATATTTTATCATAAAGAAAAGGGTCAACTTAACTAAGGGGCATTGCCCCCAAAAATTATGAATTTAATATTGTTCGGGATTTTTTTTAATATACAAAAATACTACAATATTTACAATTTACAATTTACAATTAAATACCAAACAACAAGAACGGCTCAGCGGGTTTTGGCCCCGAAAGTTGGAGACAGTACAAGTTTGACACTTGCTCAGGCAGTTTTTATGCCATAATTTTTATTTTCTCTTTTTCCTTTTTCTTTGTATTCTCGTTCACTGTTCTCTTTTTCTTTATTTTTTTCTCATTTGTACTTTTTATTATTATTATTATTTTTTTTTTTAATTTCGTTCCTTATTTCTATTACATTTTATTTTATCTTGTTTTTTTTTTCATTTGCTTTGTTTAATTTTTTTTCGGTTTCATTTATATATATAATTATACTATTTTAGCTTTTTGTAATATATTTTCATTTGTTTTTAATTTTTTATAGAATGAACACATTCTTCTATCTTAAAAGAATGCATTTCCTTATTTTTTAAATCATGTATTTGTAAAAGTTTATCAAAATTTAAAAAAATTATTATTAAATATATTTTACATTTATATTGTTTTTGTACATGAACAATAGTTCGGCGACATTAGTATATACCATGAGGTTATGGGTTTGAAACCCCCACTCCCAATTGTTGTAATCTCAAAAAAAAAAAAATAATAATAAAATAAAAAATCATATTTTCCTTTTATAAAAAAAAAATCATATTTTATTTCCAAAAAAATCAACCTCGCTTCTTCTCTATTGTTAATTTTACTATAAGTGGTATCAGAGCCAAGTTGTCTGTTATCATGAATAATTTTACCCAATTATCAGTCTCTATTCTTGATGGAAAGAATTATAATCGATGGTCTGTACAGATGAAAGTTCTGTTCGATTACCAAGAGTTATGGTATATCGTGGAAAATGGAGTTTCTGCATTAGCTGAAATGCAACTGATGTGCAACGAGTAGCACGTCGCAAACATAAAAGATGACAAAAAGGCGTTGTATTTCATCCACCAAGGGATGAATGATGAGACATTTGAGCAGATCGAACCATTTTGTCAACCTCTTGTAAAGGTGACAACAAGATCAAAAGGGTGTGTCTTCAAACTCTAAGACGCCAATATGAGTTTCTGCAGATGGAAACCATAGAAATTGTTGATGACTACATCAATAGGATTCTTGCCCTGACAAACCAAATGAAGACCAATGGTGAAACACGAGCAAACAAATGTGGAAATTTTTTTGAGGTCTTTAACTCCCAGATTTGAACATGTTGTTACTGCAATTGAAGAGGCTAATGACCTGTAAAAAATGACAATAAGGTTATTGTCTGGTTCTCTACGAGCGCATGAGGAACAGATGAATGACAATAAAATTGAAAAGTCAATTCAACAAACTTACAAGAACAAACCTCAATTAGTAGCTCACATGGTAGTTCACGAGGCAGAGGCAGAGGACGTGGTCGTAGCTATTCTAACAAAGGTCGTGGTGGCCAAAATCATGTAGATACTGACCAAAATAATACTGGTTCCAATAACAATCCAAATTCAAATTCCTCTTGGCAAAAAGGACGTGGTCGTAGAGGACATAGAGGCATGTATAATAAATCAATTGTGGAATGTTATAATTGCTAAAAGCTCGACCGTTATGCAAATGAGTGCTGATCAAAAGGTGACAATCAAGCTGCCAATTGTGCTCAAGAAAAGGATTATGACGAAGAGGATCATGCATTATTAATGGTAGTCACATCAAAGGAAACTCCAAACTACCAAACTTGGTATTTGGATACTGGTTGCACGAATCACATGTGTGGCCATAAAGAGCTGTTTGCAGATTTTGATGAATCATTCGTACAATTGTGAAATTTGGTGATGAAAGGTTCGTTCCGATAATTGAAAAAAGGGCGAATTCTTATAACTTTGAAAACTGGTGATCACAGGTACATTTCACATGTTTTCTAAGTAGCATATATGAAAAGTAATTTGTTGAGTATGAGACAGTTGGCCGAAAGGGTTATGTGATGCACGTCTCTAGAAATCAATTCTCAATTTTTGATAAAGAAGGTAATATGATTCTTAAAACCTTTTATCAAAAAATCGTATGTTTCCAATAGATTTTAATATGGGTGATTTCAAGTGTTTGAATGCGATGGTGAATAATGAATCATGGTTATGACACTTACGTTTTTGGCATTTAAATTTTCAGAGTTTGGAAAATCTTTTCAAACATAATTTAATGAAAGAATCACAAGAAAACTTTTGTTAAGTAGCGAAACTTCGTTTGGAGCTGGTTCATAGAGATGTTTATGGCCCAATGAACGTATCATCAATTGGAGGGAACAAGTATTTTCTAACATTTATTGATGATTTTTCAAGGAAAACTTGGATTTATTTATTGAAGAGCAAAGATGAGGTATTTCAGTGCTTTAAAATATTTAAAGCATTTGTGAAAAGACAGAGTGACAAATTAATCAGGATGATGCTTAGTGATGGAGGACGTGAGTACAACTCCAATGATTTTAAAAGTCATTGTGAAGAACGTAGATTGCAACATAACATTATTGTTCCCCCACACTCCTCAACATAATGAAGTAGCTGAGAGAAAAAATAGATCAATTATGGATGTGGCCAAGAGGTATGCCAAATTATTTTTGGGCTGAAGGTGTATCATGTGCAATATATTTGTTGAACACATCACCTACCAGAAGTCTTCCCAACACAACTCCTATTGAGGCATGGAGTGGTTTCAAACCCAATGTCCAACACCTGAAGATATTTGGATGAATGGCTTATGCCCATGTCCCTAATGCAACAAGATTCATGTTGGATGATAAAGCAGTGAAGACAATTTTCATTGGATATAAGCAAGGAGAGTACAAATTGTATAATCCAATAACAAAGAAGGTGAGAGTAAGTTGTGATGTTACATTTGTAGAAGACGAGATATGGGATTGGAATACAATAGGTGACATAGACTCAACAAAACGTTACATTTATGTTTTGAATGAGGATGCAGATGTAGAAAATAGAGTCAATGAAGAAACATCTGCAGTTCAACCTGAAGTTGCAACACCAATTGCAATTACTATGGAAAGGCCAGAAGGGAGCCGGCAACAACCTGTACATCTTCAAGATTACGAGGTTAATCTCGATGAAAAGGTTGATAATGATGGAGAATTAGTCCATTTTGCCTTTTTTGTAGATTCAGAACCCGTTCGACTCGAAGATGCCATTAAAAATTCCAACTGGCAAAAGGTTATGAACAAAGAATTGATGGCAATTGAGAAAAATGATACATGACAGTTGACTGATCTTTCAAAAGAACACAAAGCAATTGATGTGAAGTGGATCTATAAAATCAAAGTGAAAGTAAATGGTGAAATTGACAAATACAAAGCAAGGTTGGTGGTGAAGGGATTTAAGCAAAGAGAAAGTTTTGATTATGAAGAAATATTTTCTCTCTAGCATGAATGGAAACTGTGAGATTAATTATTGCTTTAGCCGTACAAAAACAATGGAAATTCACTAGATGGAAATCAAATTGGCATTATGTCGAAGGTCTAATTACGATTTATGTTGACAATATTTCTACAATTAATTTGGCAAAGAATCCAGTCTTTCATGGAAGAAAAGATCATGTTGCACATATTTTCACTAAGCCATTGAAGATCATTGCCTTCATCAAATTAAGGAATCTGCTCGGCGTGAAGATCATTCCAAATCAGAATTAAGGAGGGATATTGATTATTATTTTATTTATTTATTTATTTATTTATTATGATTTAAATTTAGTATTTTATTATTATTCGTGTATCTATTTTTTAGCCATTAATGAGATCGTGCAATAGTCATCAAATTAAGGAATCTCTTCGATGTGAAGATCATTCCAAATCACAATTAAGGAGGGATGTTGATTATTATTTTATTTATTTATTAATTATGATTTAAATTTAGTATTTTATTATTAATCGTGTTTCAATTTTTTAGCTATTAATCGCAAGTGCGATAGTAGATCATAGATTTTAGGCCGTGGAAATAATGCTATTTATTTTTTATTTTGGCTATATATTGCTCAATGGAAATCTATAATGGTGGTGTTCTCCAATTAAATATAATTTTCTGCCCAGCCCAGTTTCGTGTCAAATTATCTCAACCTCACTTCTTCTCTGTTGTTAATTTTCTTGTGAAGTTGCAACACCAATGCCTATCAATAAAGAAGATAAATTAGAGATGAAAGAAACTATCGGGTGGCGAATCCGTGGAAAATTGAGATAAAAAAAAGAAAATCAGACTTACCATCCCAATTTTTCACGGATTCGCCACCGGATTTGCACAAGATTTGCCACCGAATTCCGTCAAAATTCGCCACCAGATTCGCCACAATATTCGCCACCGATTCTTCATTGAATTCGCCATAAGATTCACCACCGAATTCGCCACTGGATTCACCATAAATTGTATATTTGTCATCGGATTTGCCACATGATTCGCCACCCCATTCGCCACAAAATTCGCCACAACATTTGCAATTCGCTACGATATTAGCCACTGGATTCGCCACAAGATTCATCAATATGAAATATTTTTGCTTAATTAATATTCTATACATGCATTTATTTTTTCTTTTACAGTTAACTTTTGAATTTATATTAAGGAATGTATAAACAATCCTAATTAAAAAAAAGAATTCATCAATATTATCAAATCTAAAATATTTTACTTTACATTATTGCAAATCAATTTAATTAAATAAATATTTTATGATATTAATGACCTTATTAAGAACATTTATAAAAAATAAGTATTTTCATTTTTTTTTAGTTTAACTAATAAGTATTTTCATTCATTTTAGTTTTGAAAACAATTCTTTTAGGTAGATCTTGAAAAAAAATTTGTTGAATTATTTAGTTCGAAAAAACTTATTTTCATCAATTTCATTTTTTTTTCCTTTTTTGATGGACTATGCTTGTTTATTAAAAAGAAAAACTTCTTAATGTATGAACTAAAAAAAATGGAATATTACTATTTTTCTGTTATATATAATATTATAAAATTTAATACACAATGTTTTTAAGTTCAATAACAATACACAAATTAGTTTGCTAATGAATCAAAAAATAAATAGTTTGCTTATTTTATTTTATATTTTAAGTAAATTTATTAATTATTACAATTAAAATAATTATTTAAATTATTCAAGAATATAATTAAAATGTCAGACTTTTTATGTTTTTATGTTTTTATGTTTTAATTTTAATTGTTTATTGGTAATTATTTTTTAATTTTTCGTAAAAAAAAAATATTATTTTTTAATTTATTAATGTATACTCTCTTATAAATTTTTAAATCCTAAACCTTATATATATATTTTTAACAAACATATTATTTGCAATATATTCAAACAAATAATCAACTACCGAAAAAGTTGGTGCTTTGATAGTTTCATTGTTTTGTGGTAATTGAGTTTAACATCATGATCACGAGAAATCGGTATTTTACTCTCATTTAATTGAGAGTAGTTACCTATAAACAATTAACTAAAAAAAAAAAAAAGAGCAGTCATACCAACTCTCTTATTTTGGCTCGATATTTGTGGAATTTGTACTAAAAAAACAAATAATTAACTAGAAAAACACAAAAAAGTAACAAAAAAAAAAACAAAAAAAGATCTATAATTGTATAATTATTCAAAAGAACCCAAAAGTTTGAAGTGATAAAGTCTAAGTATTTTTCTCTTTATGATTTAATATCCTATCAAGATCTCCAAATTCAATCAAAAGGTACTTAAATTTAACGGTTAACTTATCAACGAACGTAAGTCAATTGTGAATAAGCTTTAGTTGAAATTCAAATTTATGACCAACCTCTTAAGACTTAATCATGAAAATATATTATATCATTGACTTATTGTTTTTATTGACATACTTACTATGAGTTAGAATTGAATGATTGATATAAAGTTTTGATGGTCTGTTGAAAAAAAAAAAAAAAAAACTCATTGTTATCAGACGAATAAGCAGAAACCAGTATAAAAAAAAAATTAAAAAATAATAATAAAATAGAAAACACAAAAAAATTAGGTGTACTAAAACTCCAAATCTAAAAGTAAAAAATAATAATACGAACTGAAAAAATTTACTTAACCTCAAAATTATTTGCTATAATCTCACAAAAGTTCTCTTATGACCCTAAATACATAAATACTATTCACCTTCTTTGTTTCACTTTTCACAAGGATATATAATTTAATTAGAGTAGTACGCCAAATTAAAAGTGTTGAAATGGTTTGAATCCAAAATCACTTCGAACACTACTTCCTAATACTTTTTCAATGTAAAACAATTATTTCTAGTATTTTGTCAATATCACAACAATGTCATGGAATATTTGGAGTGTAAAAAATCTTGTTTAAATATTTTTGGATGGACTTTTTATGAGGTAGCCATGTTGAGTAATGACCCTATTAGCTAGAAAATGTCATTAATAAACTTATATTTATTTAATTAGTTTAAAATTTATCGGTGGTTACATGAATACTTAAGGTTATTCGAATTTAGTTAGGAAATTTTGATACATATTCCATCTATTCTTATCACTCATAGGAGGTATTTAGATGAGGTTTCGATCAAAAGTTAGATTGGGTAATTATTTTGAGTAATTAAAAATTAAGAATTGTAATAAAAAAATTCATTTGGATGTAGATTTTTTTTTTTTTTTTTTGTATAGGAGTTAGAATAAAACCTTGTTTGGATGTAGATTTAAAATGAGAATTTATTTGGAATAGTTATAAAATGAATGATTAAAAATGAATGGTTGAAAATGAATTATTTTGAAGGGGATTTTGCATTTATAATAAAAAGTGACAAAGTATTCTCATCTAGTACAAAATCAAAATTAATTCATTTGCAGCAGAAAATCTAAATTGAGTTCTATTACTAATTGAGTTCTTATCACTGATAGAAAATCATGTGTTATGGATGAATTATTTTAAAAATTATGCTACAAATATAATACAAGAGATAGAATGTACTGCTGCTTGAAAGTAAATTCCCTATTTTAAATGATTAGAAATGAATGGTTAAAAATGAGAAGTTATTTTTGAAAGTAAAAATAAAAAGAAGTTATTAAAAATTCGTTTGGATATAGGTATTCAAAGAAAAATTAGTAAATCTTCAATCTAAATCCTCCTAAAACATGGCAAACAAACACCCTTTTTGTTTTAGATCAACAAGTGAAGATGTGAGTCTAATACTCGACTTCATAGACATAATTTTTCTATTTATTTTACATAACATTATTTGTTGCACCTCCTAACATTAATACTTGGATCCGTCACACAGCACATAAAAGTCTTGATTACATCAATCCCAAAGGAGAAAGAAGAGATACAAATGAGAAAGCTACATTTTCTTTGATCTTTTTTTTTTTTTTTTTTTTTTTTTTTTTTTTTTTTTTTTTTTGTCAGGCCTTGTGTTTTGACAGTATTATGGAAAATGACAGCTGAGTTTACTATAATATGTTAAAGTTTGTTTAATCATCATATTTCATCACCAAACAAATTGCTTCATACTATATTATATTAAGACAATGTCAAAGTCAATCAATAAATTGGATTGCCAATGGTTGTAGCCAGTCTTTTTAAAAGCAACGCAAACTAAGAAACACGACATAAATACTTGTATCTTAAGAGATAAACCTTCTTTAACATATATGTAGCACCATTTGATGTTACAAATTTTTTGTTTAAATCATATTAAAAAGAAAAAAAGAAAAAAAAAATTATAACACCAAATGGTATCACATCTACACTAAGGAGGATTTGACTCCTTATTCATAAAAATACAATTATTTCTCGACAAGCAATAACCTATTACTAAGACTTAGCCGCTAATGCAAAAAAAAAAAATAAATAATAATAATAATAATAATAATATGAGCCTTTGTTCGTAAGACCTACTATATAAAAAACATTCATAAAGAATAACATAATTAAAGTGAAAATATATATTAAAAATAAGGTTAATAACCAATGGCTAATCTTTTTCAGGGATTATGGGGGTAATGGCCCTTCCATTTTTTTAAAAAAATGATACCTATATAAATTAGTCCATATTACATTTAAATATATACTCATGTTATACATGATCCACCAATTTTCTTTTATAAATATCTTTTATAAATAAAGTTTTCATTATTGTGCTCTACAAAAAAATTTTGCCCCCAATATTTAGAGTTTATAGATCGGCCCATTAATAACAATTATTTCTTTTGCGGTTTTCATGTATAATAATAATAATAATAATAATAAAATAAAAAATAAAAATAAAAAATCAAACAAATTCTATAAATGACATCTTCGTGCATAAGAAGAAATTGAGGTGAGCCTGGTAACAAGACGAAAAAGTCATGCGCTTTATGACTTCAATCTATGCAACAAATAGTTTTCACATATATTTTTTTAATCAATGTCACATATAGTCTTCAATTAATATAGTCTTAAACAAGTGTGATGATAGTCTTCAAACAATGCACCACATAATCTTCCATTGTCTTGATAGCGAATGTTTTAAAACTTTGGTGGTAGCAATTAATCTCAATCATGACCTTCTTAGCATATACCAAGTCATGAAAAGTGTACATTTTTTAAAACTGAAAAACCAAAACTATGAAACTCATCCCCTTGAGTTTATTATGATTTCTTGATCTAAGAGAAAGAGAAATGACCCCCAAGGGTACGTGGGAATGAGCTTCGAGGTCGGGGTCGGCGGCGGTGGCGGCAGGCGACGGGGTGGCTTAGAGTTGCAACTTCTTGATCTTGTATTCGACTTCGTTCGAATGTCAGGAAACTACTCCGGAGAGGTCATGAAAAAGGACTGCTCCGATCTCATCCGTCGGATTGCGCTTCTGGTTCATCTGGCGGTGGAGATCAGTTTGGAGGGATATAATTTAAACAAGTCTGGCTCTTGTTTGGATTGTGTTTGGGAGGTGGTCGGAGCAATCCACGCGGCCAAACGCCTTGTCTATGCCGTTTCTGCGCCTGTGAGTTTTTTTTGGTTCAACAATAACGAATTTAAACTCATAAATTCTTCTGAGATTTTGACCAAAAAAAAAAAAAAAATTGATTCTATAACATTAAATTAATAGCTACAAATTTATAAATTAAATGTTTCATATTTTTTTATATATATTAAATATTTTTTGCTTGCATCTACAACAAATTTTCAATTCTGGACAGATATAAATTTTGCTTACTAAAACATGAATTTAACCTAACATTAATATTTTACAACAACATTTACATCGCAATATAATTAAGTAGAATTTGAGTTTTTCAACAAAAAAAAAAAAAAAAAAAAGAAAGAAAGAAAGAAAGTAAAATTTGAGCCCATTCCAAAAAAAATGGCTTTGTTGAGATAATATTATAGATAAAATGTGTGCGTTTCTTTTTAATTCAGATAACTTATTTAATTTTTTTTTTTATCATAGTTGAACAAATATAATACCAACCTTTTTTTAAAATTTTTTCTAAATTTTTATTTACAATTATTAAAATGAACACTTATTAATATTTAAGAAAATCGATCCAAGAATAATTTTTTCTGCTATTTTTTTTTAAGGGAGTATTTCTTAATAGATTGTATTATTTTTCTTTAAATTTTAAAATGAAGTTGTGCTTATGGTTCTTGGTATGGCTTTGTTTGATATCTCCACATTTGAACACTGAAATTTCTCAATGTTATTATGTTAATTAAGAATGGAGCTACCAAAAATTTGGCTCCACAATTCCAGTGCGTGACAACCAGATTGGAAATTGCACTCTCAAATCTACCATACAATGACTTTTATGTCTCAGATGAAGTTCAAGAACAGGTAAAAAAAAAACATAACTAAGTTTCGGGTCATTCGAGCAACCCGAATTCTTTGGGGCCCGATTCGAGAAGTTCTTGATGTATATGTCAACTGGTCCCGAATTTAAGTTGATTATGTTTCACCTGTTTCTTTAAACGAGTACGACAAAATCTTTTCTTTCTTGAGTTTTTCTTTTGTCTTTTTGTTGTTCAGGTTTGTTTGGTTAGAGCCCAGTTGAGGAGAGCATCAAATAAGTATGAATCTATGTCTAAACCTGCAGAGAAAAAGCTTCAATCTCAAGATTCTATAAAATGGATGGTCAACAATGATGTCAAAAGCATGTCTAGTGTTGAGGATTTAGAAGAAGAGTCTATGCATCGACCCCGAAACCACGAAGATGGGACTAGTTTCGATTCGGGGGAGCTGATGGATTTGAATTCATGTTTGGATGAGTGCTCAATTGTTGTTCATTCTGATATGGAAGATGTTCTAGCCAGCAAGAGCCAAAATGAGGTTGTAAAGTCTGATGAATTTGAAATTCCTGAGCACTTCTTATGCCCCATTTCCTTTGAGTTGATGATAGATCCTGTCATAGCCTCAACCGGACAGGTACGATCGCCATCGAACCAGTTCTGTTCTTTCAAGAAGATAAATCACAATCAAGAATTCAAGAAAACGTCCAACAGTAAATACAATGATTTTCGTGGTTTACTAAAGTTGTGTTAGCTACGTACACATATTGAGGAGAGAAACTATTTTTTTAAGAAGATAAGATTACAAATGTTTAGTCAAATGAGACTAAGATTTTAAGAGAATTTAAACAGTGCACTCTCATAAAATCTTAACCCGCTCGCTGACCGAGCAGTAAGACTCCCAACTAAGTAATCGTAGTGCAACACAGTTTAAGACATCTCAACCTAACTAATTCACAATTTTGAAAGAAGAACAACAAGAAAATTGAGTTTTAATAAAATAGTTCATTCAAAAAAGCATAAAATTGTGATTCAAATATGGCTGGACTGACTTAATTTTGATCATTTGTAGACATATGAGAGATCCAACATACAGAGTTGGATAAACAGAGGAAATACATATCCAAAATCTCAAGAGCAGCTCCAAGCTCCAACCCTCACTCCAAATTTTCTCATGAAAAAAAGGATCCATGAATGGTGTGAAGAACACAATGTTAAGCCAGAGAAAGGATTAACCAACAGGAAGCTTAGGAAGTACAAATCATTAGAAAACGGTTACGAAAAGACTCTTCCGATAAAAACTCTGGTTCGACACCTCTCTATCGGGTCGGTTAAGGAGCAGAAAGCGGCCGTAACCGAGATCCGAAAGCTATCCAAAAGCAGCTCGGATCACCAAGTTGAAATAGCAGAGGCAGGAGCAATTCCACAGCTGGTTAACCTTTTAACTTCAAAAGATGTTCAAACACAAGAGAATGCAATATCTTGCATTCTCAACCTTTCACTTCATGAGCAAAACAAGAAACTTGTTATGCTTTCTGATGCAATTTCTTACATTTCTGAAGTCCTCAAATTCGGGAGCATGGAAGGGAGAGAGTATGCTGCAGCGACGATTTTCAGCTTGTCGTTAGAAGATGACAACAGGGCGAAAATCGGGGCTTCGGGCGCGATCCCGAACCTGTTGGAAATCCTTGAGATCGGGAGCTCAAGAGGGAAGAAGGATGCTGCAGGAGCTTTGTTGAATTTGTGTATGTACCAAGGGAACAAGGACAGGGCTTTCAAGGCTGGGATTGTCAAACCATTGATGAGAATTATCTCTGATTCAAATGGCTCCTTGGTTGATGAAGCTCTGTGTATAATCTCGATTCTTTGCGGTCATCAGGAGGCAAAGGCTGCGATGGCAAATGTGGATTCACTGCTCCTTTTGACCGAAATTTTGAAGACGGGGTCGGCTCGGAGCAAGGGAAATGCAGCTGCAGTTCTGCATGCATTGTGTAAGGGGGATTGGGAGAAGCTGGAGTGGTTAACAAGACTTGGCACGGAGATAGCATTGATGGAACTTGCCGAGGGAAGTTCCGGTAGAGCGAGGCGGAAGGCGGTTTCACTTTTGGAACAACTCAGAAAGCCATGAGCAAGATTCAAACCAGTTTCTGGTCTGCTTAGTCAACCTAACTTTTGATCACTTAGTCTCAAAGTTTGCCTTCTGTTCTGTCTCAAAGTTTTCTACAAGCAAAGTTTGAATTAAATTGTATAATCTTCTTGTATAGTTTGATAGTTTTCTTGGGTAGAAAAACGACCTCTAACCTAATTGACATTCATATGTCACATTTGTGTGGGTATTACAATTTCTAATGTTTTTCTTCTTATTTTTTTTCCAAATGGGAGGACTTTGAAGACCTTGATATGAGGGCTTGCGAGATTGTTCTCAAACGACAGAAAATTGAATCTTCAGCTTGTAGCTAGGCAAATAGAAATTCAATTTGTTGAAGCATTTATTGTTAAGTGTTATGAATTTTGAAAAGTACAAACATTATACTATGATGTATACATTTGTTCTTGATGTTGATTGTTGTATATTTGTTGACGTTTTTGTCGTTTTCATTTACCATCATCTTTCATTTTCGATGTACCTTCGTTCATCTCTCATAAATGATTACTCAAATAACTTTAATTTTAAGGCTCAACAAAAAACACAATTTTGGACAAATGAAGATGTGGTGTATTGGCTATAGAACACATCTAAACTAAGAAAGAAAAAAAAGAATAATGGTTGAGTTTAAAATATAATATTGACTAGAGGAACAAAACATTTCAGAGTAAAATGAAAATCTTGAATACAATTTGATTGATAAGTAATAAGTTTAGTTTGCTATTAGGTTATTTGAACTATTTTTATTGTATTAGTTGTGTAATAAATCAGTTCACACTGTCAGTTAGTTTCGTTTTATATCAGTTGTAAAACTAACTGGAAGTTTCTCTTTCTTTCTTCTTTTTTCAAAAAGCAATGGAGACCATCAAACGAAATGCAAATTCTTAAATCTATCTTCTTAAAGGATCAAAACAGTTATGACAGTTATTCCAAAAAATTCATTCTGTTATCCAATTGAAACAAAAAGAATAGCTCATGACTATTTAAAAATGTGTACAAACAAGAATTTAAGAAATGAAAAATAAAGGACACTATAATTTACGTGATTAACTAACGTTGTTTTAGGTACGTCTACAGGTAGAGTAGAGAAACCATTTTATTTAAGAGATAAGAATACAAATACCTAATCAATAGAACTATGATTTTAAAAAGCGTATATAATGTTCTCTCATAAAACTCTGATACGCATAGGACCTAAAATACATAAAAGTCCGATACAAAAGTATAAACCAAATTACATATTTTGATTAGGATGCGGGAGCATTGCCCTCGAACCCCCATCGGGTGCTTCGCTCTCGAACCCAAAAGTTTCTTCTTTTTAATTTTTTTTTTTTTTAAATCACAATATTTAGAGGTTGAAGGATTTGAGTTCATAACTTTTAGGTCATAAACTCATACTCTATGCCGGTTGAGATTTTCATGTTGCCATTTAAGAAGTTTAAAATTAGTAAATTTTGTTGTTTTTATATGTTTTCAACAAAACCGAACTGAACCAAACTGATCCAATTGACCGATTCAGCTTTTTACAATAATATTAGAACAATCGATTTGATATTTTAAAAAATCGAAGTATAATAGTTTCGGTTCAGTTTTTTTTTTATAAAAGAACCAATATAAAAATCGAACCGAGTGTATAAATACTAAGAAAAACAAAAATATATTGGTATTGAAATTTAATGGAAGAACCAGTTTAGATGTAAAATATGAAGTAAAAACACTATTACTATAATGTTATTTTAAGGAAATATTGTTTTTTACTAGTAAAAAATGAAGTCCTCAAATTGAATTAAAAATCAAATTAAAAATGAGATAATTTTTTTTTATAAAGAAATCAAATACTTATCGAAATCAAAATCACAAATCAAACTTAAACTCAACCATCAATTTTATCCTTTATTAGACATTCATTCTTACTAAATTGTTGAAGGGTTGGTTTGGTACGAAATTGACAAAACCCGAACTGAAACCACCTCTAGCTAAAGGCAATGTTCATGGAGATGGCCCAAGGTTTTGATTCTCGTGTCTTCAATCGAATATGTGCCTCTTCTATTGGGCTTTAACTTGACCTTTTTTTAAAGGGCCAATTAGAAAAATAGCTACTTTTAGAGAAAATATCTATCAAATGTCTACACTTTGAGAGGATTTAAATTATTGTCTAAATCTTAA
>JBBMKA010064499.1:0-16831 GCA_037833695.1 Sechiopsis laciniata
TTTGAAGTGTGGAAGATGCAAGTTGTTGGGATAGAGTACTTATGGATGGAAGAATTTGTTGGTTGTACACAAAATTGAGCTTGATGGGATGGAGTTGGCTGAAATTGGGGAGTTTAGAGAAGTGAAATATTGGAGACAACAACTTCAATCATTTTTTTGTTTAATTTATGATTGTTACCTACTTAAGAATTGATTAGGATCTCAAATAAGAATGAATTAATTTCTTTGAGATTCAGACAATATATATTTTTTCCTTGGGCACTAGCAGGTCTTGGCAACACTCAATGTATAGAATGAAATGGTTAATTACAAGTTTATGAAATGTTTCTTCTTCTAAGTTCTAAATAATTTGTGCTTTCTATCATCAGCCATGGAAGCTTTATAGATGGAGTCTCTTACTAGATACCCTGACTCATGTGATTTATTGTGTTTCTTCTTTTAAGTTCTAAAAAAATACTAATGACTTTATAGATGGGGTCTCGAGTTCAACCTTCTATTGATATTGATGTTGATGCTGAAATGGAAGATTACATAAGAGAACATGAGGATTCAATATCAGGGGAGGAAATAGAAGATATTGTAACACAAATAACAACAATCCAATCTCCAAGGAACAATAAGAAGGTTAGGAGAACAACTAAAGCTTCAACAACATGGGAACATTTTACCAAAATTGGTACGTAGTCTAATCTTAGAGCACAATGTAAATATTGTTGCTCAACTTATGTATGTGACACTCAAAGAAATGGAAACACAAACTTGTTGAAACACATAAATTTTTTTAAGATGTATCCAGAAAAAGTGAATGAAGATAAACAAAAACTTTTAAGTTTTGTTTAACCAAAAGAGGAAGAAGAGAGTTCTTGTTTAACCGCAACTGCATTCTCTCAAGAAAAATGCAAGATAGTGCTTGTTAAGATGATTGTGAAGGAAGAATTGCCATTCAAATTTGTATAGTCTGAAGGACTTTGAGAGTATAGTAATACCCTTCAACCAAAATTTGTTTTGCCGAGTCGTATGACTAATGCAAGCTCCAATGATGGTGCTATTTCATATCTAGCTAGAAAAGTCAACAACTGGAATGGAGACATTTTGGGCGGAGAATTTATGCATGTTAGATGTTTTGCACATATTCTAAATCTTATCGTTAATGATCGCTTAAAGGAGCTTCATGAATCTATTATAAGGATTAGAAATGCAGTAAGATATGTAAGATCTTCACCTTCTCGGTTGGCTACCTTTAAAAAATGTGGAGCAGATGTAAAGTTATATTCGAAGAAATCTGTTTCTTTAGATGTTCCAACAAGATGGAATTCTACATATACCATGCTAAGTGTTTCTGAGATGTTCCAAAAGGCATTTGAAAGACTAGAGCTTGAGGATGAACATTATAGTACATAACTTAGTGGAGGTGTGAACGATAATAATAAAGGAAGAAAAAAAAACCCCTAGTGAGTGAAGATTGGGATAATGCTCGTGTGTTTATAAATTTTTTAAAGATCTTTCGAGACATGACATTGAGGGTTTCAGGTTCTTCAACATTGACAGCACATAGATATTTTCGAGAAGTTTGCTTGATTAAAAAACAACTTCAATCATATTCTACATCCAATAACATTTTGTTGACTAATATGGCTAGAAGTATGAAGTTAAAGTACCTAAAATATTGGGGAAATAGTGGTAAGACAAACTTTCTCTTGTATATAGCAAATGTGCTTGACCCTCGTTACAAGCTTAAGTTTGTATTGTTTTCTCTTTCTAAGTACTTTAAGAAGGAGGACTCTATTATTGTTGAAGAAACTATACGTGAAGTTGAAAGGGTGCTTCGACGTATTTTTTAGAAGTATACAAATTTTTATATGGAAGATGAGGTGGGAAATATTAAGGTTGTGAAACCAAGAAGTAATGATTTGAATATTAACAAGAATGATGAGGAGATTATGGATGTAAGTTCCGATTTTATTGATTTTTTCGATACAAATGATAATATTGAATGTCAATCTGATTTGGATAGATATCTTTCTGAGACATGTGAGAGAGGTATGGATGATGCTTTTGACATTTTGGGTTGGTGGAAACAAACTTTAAGAAATATAAGATTCTTTCTAAGATGGTTAAAGATATATTGGCAATTCCCTTTCTACTGTAGCCTCAGAATCAGCTTTTAGTACTGGAGGTAGAGTACTTGATTCTTCTCGTAGTTCGCTAGCACCAAAAACAGTTGAAGTATTGATTTTCTTACAAAATTGGATACGTTCTTCACTTATCGAAAACATTGAAGAGATTATTACTGCCCCTACTGATGATATATCAATGATACTAGAAGGTATTGAATTTTAATTATTGTGATTAGATTATTTTGTTGTTGATTTATACTATATATATATATATATATATATATTTTTTAATATATTCAATTTGTAGAAAATAAATCACAAAAAAGTGAACTTCGTTGATGGTTGTGGCGTGAGAGGGAGAATTGGAGGATGAAACACAAATAGGTTAGTTCATTTCAATCAAATTCGTAGTTCAAAATGTTAGTTTTAAGTTTTTAAATCTTTGTTCATTTTAATTATTTTGTTGTTGCTTATTATTATTATTTATTATTATTATTATTATTATTATTATTATTATTATTATTATTATTATTATTATTATTTATTATTATTATTTTTTTTTGTAGAGCAAGCATCTCAAATAAGTGGAATTCGACTCAATATTCAATATGTGGACTGTTGTTCAACTACCTTAATTAAATTTGTGGACTTTTAACATTGTAGACTTTTATTTAATATGTGGACTTTTTATTTAACTGCTTGATTTGAAGTTGATAATTTCATAGCCTTTCAACTCATAGCCTTCCAACTCATAGCTTTTCAACTCATATTGTATTCATTACTTTCTAAATGTATAATGTATTAATATTTCCATAATGCATTGTCATTATACGATAATTTCATGACAGTATTGTTCGGGTTATGAATGCAATACTCATAATCCGTAAAAGGCTTAATATAAGGATGAGTATTGTATTGACCTGACTTTCTAAAATACCCTAATGAGGTGTTACGAGTGCATGCATTTAAAATCCACAAAATTGATTTAATAATCACATGCAATTTTCGACGAAAAACTCATCAAATCATGAAACACAGCTGATAGTTCGAAAAACATATAAAAACATGATCGAGATCCCGATGGTTCAAAATGAAATACAGTTCAGTAGAGTTTAAAACATGAAGTTTGACACAAAATAAAATAATGCGGAATGGAAAATGATGACACTGTGTCCATGATCGATGCAGCTCCCAGCCTAGCCACCTCAGAATGGATTAGTACCTAAAAATGTAAGGGGTTAGTATATCGAAATATACCCAGTAAGGAGCCTCACCCTAGGGTTATGCATGCAAACGGAAACAAGTTAGAAGATACAACAACTGAAGCTAAGTGCCTCGCACATGCGTGCCCGGCCCAGTGGTCGGTCACGAGCAAATAATGTCAAACGACTGCTTGTAAGCCGTGAGGAAAGATATAGCTAAATGCCAAAAAAATATCTGACCACTGTTAGAGAAGGACCACGAGTGAGGAAAACACACAAGTTTCCTAAGTCTCGAGTCGGGACACGTCTCATATCATGTCTTTAGAGACATACACAAATGTCTCGAGGAAGCCTGACCTATGTTAGAGACCGCTAAACTACATCAGCGAAGACATACACGAATTCCTCGGGGTAGCCTAACCTATGTCAGGGACCCGCCACGCTGTGCTCGCGGAGACATACACAAATGTCTTAGGGTAGTCTGACCTATGTCAGAGACCTGCCAAATTGCATCTGCGGAGACATTCACAAATGTCTCAGGGTAGCCTGACCTCTATCAGAGACCCGCCACGCTTCTGCTGCACCACTCTAATAGCGTATCAGCAGAGGACATACATGAATATCGATAAAGTCACATGACCCTGTAAAGGAGGACCACGGGTGAGGAAAACACGCAGAATCCCTAAACCTCGGGTCAAAACAACGGCGCACATGTCATGTTAGCAAGGGCATACTCGAATGCCGTGTAAAAATCACCTGACCCTGTTTGGGCGGGCCACGAGTGAAAGGGAACATACATCATCCCTAAACCTTAGGCTAGAGGCACCATCTACTAACCCCGGGGCACCATCTACTAACCCTTAGCATGCAGGGACCGACTGTCTGTAGACAACATCCCGAAATACATGCAGGCTCACCGACAGACATCCCTTCACACCATCATCTATCCTAGTGGTCTCTTTTAGTAGGTGTCGGGGTCAAACGAGTCATGACTGCTCTCCTTCCCACGTATTGGGTTGTTATAGTAGGTGTCAAGGTCAACCGAGTCATGAGTGGCTCTCCTTCCCACGTACTACAATGGGAAAACAAGTGAAACCATGCACAAGGCATATGAGGTTTCACGAGTATAACAAAAGATATAACTAGCACTAGATTCACACGAGATATAGTCTAACTTAGGAGAGTGCAACCGCCCCACTCGAGGGTTCGTGCAACCTGCAACGTGTGCTCAACAACCAAGGAACTCGTTGTTCTGCACACAATGCAACACATGGATGAGATCCGACCCGTTGATCACATATAAGAGTCAACCCGTAAGTTAGTGTAGCCCAACCACGTGTCTCGATGTAAAGATGATCCATATCCTCGCTCGATTCTTAAAGGACACTAGTGAGTCACATCAACAACTCGATAGTGATCACGTAACACGAGTTGTAACAGGAGTGTGCTAGCTACTCCTCTAACTGATTAACACGATAACCGAGCCTAGTTATTCGAATATCGAACATAAACAATCCAAACTAGGTATCACGGTAATAGATCGTTACGAACAAACCTCTAGGCGACAAAATAGAGAAACCAAGCATATAATCATTACAGCACGTATACAGTCAAATATAGATGGAACCAACAACATCAAAACATGCATAACACCTTTCATGAGCTACCTAACACATTAAGGCATTTCAGTCACAATCACCACATGCATTACCATAAGCAATCTAGTCATTCAATTAATCAAACAGATAAACAGCTCATCCCAAATACAAGCAAAACGTACAATTCAAAGAATGACGATTTGATCACATAGGCACAAAAATCAGGGACAGGATGCAGCTTAGGAGATTCAATACGATTCTACACTATTACGAGGATAGCTAGTTCAATCACAAAGGTTCCAACCATAACAAACTTAAACGGGTCATAAAGCATTCATTTCCCATAAAATCCAACGAGCACCCATTTACATGCTTTTCAACCACAAACTCGGTTCATAGTAGAGCTTCTTACCTTCTCCGACGTCTCGACCGAACCACCAAGCTAAAACACGAGCTCAACGACGAATTTTTGATAGCACTTAAACATGGAATTATGGATAAAATCAATGAAACAAACAAACGAAGTGGAACAAGATAAAACAGAGCTTATCACATGAACGAGGATGGAAAATTGAGCTAACGAAGCGTCGTTGGAGTGCGGCGGCACGTCACCAGAAAAAGGTGGTGGTAGCAGCGGCAGCTGGTGGTGCTCCGCCACAAAAAGGAACGGGTCATATACCTCTTTCCCTTCGTCTCGACGCCCTGAGCACGGAACTGGTCTCAGTTTTACGAATGGAGCTCCCTAGATCCACAAAATTATAAAAGAAGTAACAGGTTTCACAACCACCTCGTCAGAAAACTCCATTAAAACCAGCAAACCTTACCTTGTTTCGAAGCTGTCGATGTTCTGAGCACGGAACTGGTCTTAGTTTTGCGAATGGAGCTTCCTAACTCCACGAAACTATAAAAGAAGAAACGGGTATCAAAACTCCCTCGACAAAAATTCCATTAAAATCAACAAACTTTACCTTGTTTCGAAGCTCACGACACCCTGAGCACGGATCTAGTCTCAGATTTTCAAATAGAGCTTCCAATCTCCGTAAAACTGCAAAAGAAGAGTAGGTTTCAAGAAGGTTTTTCGCCGAAAAACTCACTGGCGTGGGGCTGCTTGCGAACGACATAGGCAGAAAGAGGGGAAAGGCTCTCAGCCTCTTGCGGAGTGACACGTGGATGGCTGGGATCGAATAGGATGGGCTGGGGCTAGGTGTTTTACGGCTGGAATAAATGAGGGAGAGGAAATAAATATCCCAACTTTTCTTTTTATATAAATAAAACAATTTTCCATTTTTACCATTTTAAAACCCTAAGCAATTAAAGTTGTTTTAATGCCAACCCAAAATAACTCTTTTGCATTTTTGGCTTTTATTATTGTTTTTCATATTTATAAAAGAGAAAATATAACTAAGTTTTAGTACCACACCGAATAAAATCACAGACAACAATAATTAAAAAGGTTAAAAGGGAAAATTCTAATAATATTTAAATAATTTACTTGATTGATTAATTGATCAATCCCTTTTTAGATATTATAAATTATGGATGTTACATGTATTATCAAACAGTAAATATAAAATTAAACATCTTGAAAAATTTCAAAGTTTACGAGTTTCCATATGGTCACAAAAAAAAACATCGAAAAATAAACATACAACAAACTATACTAACTTTAAAGGTAGGACATTAATTGAAAATTCGGAGGTTCAATAAATTACATATTTCCTTGTTCTTCTTCACTTTTTGTCTCTTTTCTTTAGCCGACCCTACCTTAGACATGAAAGGAGACCGCATGATCTTTCATTGTCTTTTCTTCCTAGCTGCCATTTTTGCATGTTGTGTATGAAAAAACAGTCTATGTCCTTTCAACTGCATAGATGACGCATATAAAATTATATTACAACTAGTATAATTCATAATATACTAATACACGCTATAAACAATACTGATTTATACTGCATCAATATACAATAGTGATTAGATGCATTGCAAATTGCATCTACATCCCTGTGTTTGAGTATGAGCATCTACATCTACATTGAACCAATAGTTAGCATGAGTATATGAATAAATGTAACGTATAAAAATTGCAGTATTACCTCAGTTCCGAGTTGGTCAGCGCCTTTCCTTGTTCATTCCTAGCATGCGTTTCTACATTTCCTCCTTCTTCAATAGCAGCAACAAAAACATATATCATACACCATACTAATCGAAATCATTACCTAATTATCCACAGTTCAATCATCTTACATGTGAATACAGTATATTCATTCCCATATATTAATGTCACATATTTTCATACCTTAAAATCATACCCGATAGGTACCATGATTGTACATGGTGTTGCCATCACTCATTCGGTACTTGCCCTAACTACGACTTCTACGGTATTTTCATACAATACAAAATCCCCTAGCCCTATTCCTCCTACAGTATTTTTAAACTGCATAACAATTTGACCCTCAACGTCCCGTGATTGTTCGTCTTCCTAACCTGAAGCACTGGATGATCTCGTTGTCTTTAATTCGAAAAACGAATTAGTAAACCATAAAACTAACGGAACTTATGATTAATAACAACATTCGAGATTAAAATGAAATAACAAATAGATATATACTCGTACCGTAAGTGTATGTCCTCCATTAAAGAGGAAATCATATTTGTATATGCTCTGCAAATCTATTGTAAAAAAAACCCTAAAACTAAACAAAACTGTAAACATACCGTAAGGAGGTCTTCTTTTTGTGCGTGCACTGTGTTTCAAGTTCCGATCGTCAATACTCGAAAGGTGTTGAAACGACATCCAGATTCTTGGATGAACGAGGAGATGTCAAGAATTGAAGAAGAAGATGAAAAGGCAAAAAAAAAAAGAAAAATAATGAGACGAATTGAAAATAAAATAAAAAAATAACAATTTCTATTTTGGCAGGGATTTGGTAATAATGGCAGCACAATTTTAGGGGTTAGTGGGTATGGAAGTTAGGGAGTTGACGATTTCTCCTAATTAAGTCCCCAAAATTTGCGCCTGGTGGGTATTGAATGAGAAGAATTTTCCTATTTTGAAAATTGTTTCCGAAATGAAAAAACAATAATAGGAGTAATTCGGTGGAAATGCTGACAAAGAAAGAAGTCATCAATGAACCACACAACCTTGGAGAGCTCATAAGAACGGAAATAAGAGTTATCAAGGAAAGAGGTTCGAAGGCAATTGCTACAACTGCGGAAAAAAGGGCCACATGTCCAAAGATTGTTGGTCGAAGACAAAACATGTTGAAAGCAATGCAGTAACTTCTAAAAATGAGATGGAAGATGAATGGGATGCTGAAATACTACATGCCTTTGAAAAAGACGAGCAAGCACACATGGCAAGGTGGGGTGCATGTCGATTACGAGAATGATTGGATCATTGATTCGAGATGCTCAAACCACATGAACGACGATCAAGGGGAATTCCAGGACAAGAAAGAGTACAATGAGAGTCATGTAGTACGTATAACCAACAACACGACGATTTTATCTGAAGATGTAAGGGTCTATGAAGACATTAAAGTATTGGAAGATCAAATAAGTGGATGCTGCTATACCTCGAGAGTTGTAATGTTTGAAGGAGCATCTTTGTGGTGATCCTTAGGGAAGAAAGTTTTACCAGACTCAAGCAACATTAAAGAAATTCTACAAGAGTAGACAGAAGAGCAAATTACACACATATGGTCAAGTGTGGATGAGTCTGAAGAACCAAACGACATTGATGTTGGTGAGCAAGAAGTAATTCAACTAAGCAAATTTAGAAAATGCCAACTCCCCAACTTAGACAACCAAAAAGAATTCGAAAGTCAAATCCGAAGAATGCTAATGCAATTATTATAGAGGATAGTGTTAATGAGTTAGAGACGTATGAAGAAGTATCAGAAAAGTCGGCTTGGCAGAAGGCGATGAGGAAGAACTGACAGGTTTGGAGCAAAGTCAAACTTGGGAAGTGGTGTCAAGACCAAGAGATATCAAACATATTTCCTGCAATAAGGTTTATAAAATAAAGCATCGCCTGGATGGATCAATCAAAAGATAGAAGCCTCGCCTTGAAGCTCGAGGGTTCTCTCCACATGGTACGACAAATGGAGGCTAGTGCTGAGGGAGAGTGTTAAAAGTTCATCACTAGCCCAATGGAGTTTAGCCCAATAATTGTGTGAGCCCAAATTATCAAGAATAATAATTAGTCCACTTAAAGTATAACTCATTATCTAGAAGCTTCTTAGCAAAGTGTAGAAGTATTTAGAATTTTAGAGTTATGTGGACATTTAAAGAATGTTCTAGAAAGTGGTAAGTATCAAGATATATTTAGGAACACTCTAGACAAATGTGTATTGTCTAGTCCATATTATAAATACCCCTCCACCCTCACCATATTTTGTATCCAAGAAAAAGCAAGTGTTGTAATGTCCTACAAAGTGTCTTAGAGTGATTTTGTAGTGTGAGTCTTAAACACTTGTATAATAATCTCTTCTTAAGTGGTCATAATAAAAAAGAGCTGGTGTTTCCCACAAAAGAATTGTGTTCAACACTCATCTGGTCCAAGTGATCCCTATCAGGAAACACAACTGGTCCTTCTAAAAGTAACTCTACTAGTTCTAGCTAGTTAGGGACGCAACTGGCCCTATCACAAAATTAGGAACACAACTGGTTCTGCTATAAGTAACTTTACTTCCAGCTAGTTAGGGATGTAACTGGCCCTATCACAAAATTAGGAACACAACTGGTCCTGCTATAAGTAACTCTACTAGTTCTAGCTAGTTAGGGACGCAACTGGCCCTATCACAAAATCAGGAACACAACTGGTTCTACTATAACTTATAGGAAACGCAACTGGTCCTATAAAATTAGGGATGCCACCGGCATTATCACAACAAATCAGGAACACAACTGGTTCTGCTATAACTTATAGGAAACACAACTAGTCCTATAAAATTAGGGATGCCACTGGCCCTATCACAACAAATCAGGAACACAACTAGTCCTGCTATAACTTATAGAAAATGCAACTGGTCCTATAAGGCTAGTAGAAACGCTACTGGTCGTACAAAATTAGGAAACACAACTGACCCTAATAAAGGTCAGGAACACAACTGGTCCTGCTACAACTTATGGGAAACACAACTGGTCCCATAAATTACATCAAATTAATTACCACTCAGCATTCCATTCTACTGAGCAGTAATAAGCACAAGGAATATTTCATAATAAAGATATGGTAGATAAACTCACAATAGCTCAAAACAACAAACATAAAAGTCAGCAAGGTCAACGTAGCTCAAAATTTAAATTTATGCATCTTATAGACAACCTAGCAAATAGTCAATCAAACATCGAGCAAACAATGCATTTAAGGACCACACAACCTTAAGTAAAAGTCCTTACCTTTGAAGATACTGAACTCCTCAATTTGCGTGCTAAAACCTTGAACGAGCTACAAATTTGGGCCTAGAATAATCATAACCCAAGATTAACATTGGGGTCTAAACTTGTAATTTTGAGAACATAAACCATCCCAACCCAAAATTAAAAGAATACAGGTTAACCATTAAAAACTCATATTATAAGATACCACATTTTCCATATGATTCTTATTTAAAAGAGTTTTAAATAATTATTTCCCAAATTCATAGTCAAGGATTTTTAAATTTTCAAATCATCCCAAATAAGTGACATTTCAAAATAAAACCCCAAGCCCACAATTAAATTGTAATTAGAATGTCATTTGGTTTTAAATAAAATTTTGCAATTTGAGCTCAATATCAATAAACTAAATGAGTTGAAAGGCCTAACATTAAATCAAACTCCAATAGCCCAAAACTCCATTTAAAAATCAATGATTGTTTTAAAATAAAACAATTTCCAACAACCCAATCAAAAACACATTTAAAAAAAAAATAAAAATGATAATAGCAATATCCTTTAAAAATTCACACACCAACAGTTATTAGAAATGCTCCATAAGATTCACAAATTGGTAGTTAAGAAAATAATGCAGGTTATCCAATTTCTTTAAAACTTGAGTGTGACCCATTACTTTAAAACAAATAAAAATGAATACAAAATAAAATATCTGACTACAGGTCAGCTTCTAGGCGGGTAGAGGCGCACGTGGGTTGGGTCAACGAATGGGGTGCGGGTTCAGCAGGTTTGGAGCGCAAGAAGGCGGGTCGAACACGGATCGGCGCATTTCCGAGTCGGGTCGGATTCCAAGGCGAGGTGACGGGTTTTGGGTCAACTCTCTAATTCGCAGAAGAAGAAAGAGATTGGGGCTTTTGCACAGTAGTTAAAAAAAAAAAAGGAAAAGACAGCTGCTGTGTGTGTTGTCAGATACAGGCTTTTGTTTTCTTTTCAACATGAAAGGGTTCGCTAACGAGGGAGGGGAAAAGTTGGCGAATGAATTATAAAAAAAATTCATATTTAAAGCAATGGACGTTAACGTTTAGCAATACAGCATTTATATTGAAATTATAACCCTACTCTTAATTGCATTTAACCCTCTATTAATATGCTTTCTAAAAAATACCTATTGCAAGGTAACTCTTGAGATTTCAAATCACAAAATTACTCATAACAATATAAAAAATTACTCATAATTTTAATACGAATAGTATTATGGAAAATAAATTACAAATCACAATTAATTTTTTTTTTTCGGTTGTCACAGATTTCTTCCCATAAATCAATTCATTTGTCCATCTCCTTGAAAAATAATCAAAGTTAGTAAACCACGGAAAACTATACTTTTTCAAGCCCGAATCAAAATTTTACAATCTTTAAGAATGCATATATTGGTTTCTCGACCCTTATCGTACAGTGGACAACTCACATTAACACCCATCTCTCTATTATAGACATTGCACTTAGAGGGAATTACATTGGAAAGAACGCTCCCAACTTAACCTTGTGGAAATTATTGATCTTTTCGAAAGCTATTCCAAACCGAAGTACCAAGTTTCAATTCCGAGGGGAAAGCCCATACTACCTACGAATTATTATGCATAAAATATAGGCAAGTAAATAATGCTGAAGCCGATTATTTTGTCTTTTAATTATTAATTTATTATTATTTTAGAAGATCTTTTAAAATAATTCAAATTGGTGTTATGATGTTTTCAAACTGTTGACCAAGCTGAAAAATAGTATAAAATTCCATTACCAAATAATTTATTGCCCTATGTTTTTTCCAGTAAAAATCATACTTTTGGCTCCATGCATGTATTTCCTTAGCCATCCATGGTTGACTTCTTCACATTTAATGAACAAAAATTTAGTCAATGCATCAAAACCAGACTCCCCTTAGCCATTCAACAGTTCAAAATCTTTCATGAAAATAAGATTCTACCTCCAAGCCATGGTTCCCCCTCCCCAATCTCTCTTTTCCCACCTTCTCGAATATCGAAATAGTTGCACCGAGTTCGATAATTTTCACCCAATCCACTCGCCCATCCGCACCCAACCTTCCATAGCTGACTTAGACGACGAAACCCTATTGTTGGACCATAGCACCAGCTCTAGCCTCAATGGTACGAAGAACAACAACCAACGAGAGCGAGAGCGAGAGCGATGCGAAGACGGAATTTCGTGTTGTGCATGTCACAAGCCCTTGACACTGATAGGGGTTGGAAGCACAACACTTTGTTATATATACAAAAAATTCCCTTCTACTTACTTTTGTGCACAATGTTCAAATGGATTGGTCAACTTCTTTGATAGAAGATGTTCAGAGTTGCCAAAGAAAATTCATTTTCCTTATCATCCTCATCCACTTACCATGAGAATTAGAAAGAACTGTAACTGTTGAGTTTGTGGTCAGATTTGTGGAGCTTTCAACTATGGCTGTGATCATGATGGTTGTAGCTTCATTGTGGATATCAAATGTCTTTTGAAAGAGAAAAAGAAATCTGATGGCCCTATAACTGGTGTTAGAAAGTTTATGAGTTTGGTCTATAATTTGTAAATTCTATTAATATTATTTTTAAAGTTTAAATAGAACTTAGGATAGAAAATTCAAACATATGATTTTTTTTATTGATGATAGATGAGTATACATTGTACTATATACCTGTTGAGCTATTATTGTTATTGACAAATGAATAATCTATTGATTATTTATTAAATATAACTTTAGTCGATTACACTTTTCAATTTGTTTCATTTTAACCAGTAAATTTTCAAATATTATTTGTATTTTGATTAAAAAAAAAAGCTTACTTTTTAAAGTTCAATCAAATTGAGAGATTTGAACGGTAACTTAATGCTCGATTGTTCTTTTTATTTTATTTATTTTTATTTTTTAATTTATGATTTAGTTCGAACAACCTTTATATTTACCCTGACTATTTTGACGAGATATTCCACTTATCATTATAGATTAAATTCATCATCTTTTAATTTTCAAAATTTTCTTAATTATTAAAAAAACCATGGCAGATAAACTAGTCATCGTTGGCAAAAACAAAACACTTGAAATTGGTTTGTATGATAAATTAAAAGTTAATTTTAATCAAAATTAATTTAATAATATTAATAGATTTAATTAAAAAAAATGTTTATAAAAAGTATGTAAAGTAGAATTTGATATTTAAAATTTGGATCAATTTTATATTTTAACTTAAATTATTTCTAAAGTTTTCTGTACATAGTTCTTAAAATAAAAGTAAAGAAATGAATTTTTCCGTAGATAGTTCTGCAAAGTATAAATGTATGTCTTACTAGTAATCGAGTGACATAGTCTTCAAAAAAAAAAAAAAAGTAATTAAGTGACATGTGCGCTTATCGAAAGGGTCGGTGGTCTGATATTTTTATTGTTTAGCTGTATTCGAGTTCAACATATGTGACCATTTATTTGAGAATAGTAATACCAAAAATAGTGACATCGGTGTTTGGTCTTGAGTTCGATCCCTTTTTCCAATTATGGTTAAATTTAAAAAATAATGCATATATAAATGATAAATTTATTGGGTGGTTTATTATTTTCCAATTTGGTTTCTAATGTGTTTAAAAAGTTTTAATATGGTCTCTAATATATAATCCTAGTTATATTAATTTTGAAAATAGCAATTTTCTGAGTCTTACTTTTCTCGGTGTTATATATACATTAACATTTCAATGGCCCAATTTCAACAAAAGAAAAGCCCAATCTCATATAAAATGAATGTTTTAGATTTTTGCGGTATATAATACTTTTAACTCAATTAATAGGAATGTATTTTTTTTTTACAGTATTAATAGGAATATATTTTATTATATAATATGAGATTCCATCTTAAAATAATTAATAATCAGGAAAGTAACTTATATTTTTTTATATTATTATTAGATAATATCAAGTTCCACCTCAACATTATTATATTGTCAATTTTTTTTTTTTGAAAAGTACATCTTCATTTTGTTGATTTTAATATTTCAGTGAAAATAAATATTTAAATTGAAAAAAATAACCAATATATTACAGACTAATTAAACATATATCTGTCAACAAGAGCAGTTGTTCAACGGTATTAGTATGCACCTGATGACTAAGAGAAAATGGGTTCGAGTCTCCCACCCCTAATTGTTGTAATCTCAAAAATAAAAGAGACTAATTAAACATATATCAACTGCCTTTATCAAATTTAAAAAAAAAAAAAAAAAAAAAAAAACTGACTTTATCAAATAAAATTTAGTGAGATGAAGTGGAGATCGTGTTTACTGACATTTAATAATATATAAACTTCAAGTCAATGACAGCTTATGTCATTTATTCATATTTTATTTTTCGACGTATTTTGAATGGGTAATGTGCATTTAAAAATGTTATATATGCATTTTTAATGAGCGGAAGTATATAAAATATAAGGCGTATTTGGTATAGAGATCAGATTTATCGTAATTTGAGGGTTGGCTTAATTTTTATTTAAAAAAGACTCTATAGATCAAATGATATTTTTTTAATAAAAAAAATAAAGTCAAGCTTAAATCTTATTCCACCTCCCGTCCGGTATTCTCCATCCTTGTTTAACCCACTCATTTATATATATATATATATATATATATATATATATATATTATTAATATTAACAATTTAAATGAAATTTAATATATTTTTTAATAAAAAATTAACTATCTAGAAATATTGTCAACAAGAGCAGAGTTCTATCGGCATCTTGTACAATCTAATAATCGCGAGGTTACAAGTTTGAAAAAAACTATTTAAAAATATTATTAAAAGAACGAAAAAAATAGTGGGTCTTATTCATCATGTGGAAAGCCCAAACCCATTAGGGCTGATTATATTAAAGTGAAAATTTTCACTTTTTCTTTCTACCGAGTGAACAAAGAACAGCAGAGAAAAGAAAAGAACGATAGTGAGGAGAGAAAAGAAAAATAGGAAAGAAAAGGGTTTCGCGCCGTTTCGGTGTTTCAGAGATTCTGAGGTAACAAACCGTTGGATCGAGCTGAAATTTTGACAGTGGGTTCTTAACACGGGAGTCTTAAATCTGAACGGTGGGATCGGGTTTTAGAGGCTTCTACATCCATATTCTAGTGGCGATTTGGTTCCATTTTCTATTTGTTTCTCTTTGGTTTAATGTCGTTTGTTGCCGAGATTAATTATCTTGAGTTATTATCTGTTGTATACCTCTAGTTGTGTCTAGGGAGAACTCTTTGTAACCCATTATTGATTATAGTGGAGATTTTGACTCCGGTCCGTGGTTTTTTACTTCTCGTCTTGAGGAGGTTTTTCCACGTTAAAATCGTTGTGTGTTGTACTTGATATTTTTACCATATTTATGCTTGCCGTTTTTCATTAGAAACACAAGAGGGAAATAATTGATCCTATTAGTATATTGTTTATTCCCAATAAGTGGTATAAGAGCTTCATGGTTAAGTTTGATTAGAGACCTTGTGTTAAATATGGAAAAAAGTCATAGTGGTGGTAGAATGGTTCTTTTGAATGGATCAAATTATCAAGTATGGAAAAGAAAAATGGAAGATATTTTATATGTCAATGATTTATATCTTTCCGTGTTTTTACTAGAGAAGCCTGATGATAAAACCGATTTAGAATGGGAAATATGTCATAAGAAAGTATGTGGCATGATTAGACTTTGGGTAGAAGAAAATATTTTAAATCATATTGGTGAAGATAATCATGCATGGACTATGTGGAACAAGCTTGAGTCTTTGTATGCCCCAAAATCTGGCAATAGTAAATTTTATTTGATTAAGAAAATGATGTCTTTAAAGTATAAAAAATGAACGTCTATGTTAGATCACTTGAATACATTTCAAGGTATAATTAATCAACTAGCTGGAATGAGTATCAAGTTTGATAAGGAGATACATGGGTTATGGCTTCTTGGTTCATTACCGGATTCATGGGAGACATTTAGAACTTCTTTGTCGAACTCAGCCCCAAATAGTGTACTAAGTATGGACTTGGTAAAAAGCAGTGTATGTAACGAAGAGATGAGGAGAAGAAAGTCACATAATTCTTCTTCACAATATGATGTTCTTATTACTAAAAGAAAGGGGAGGAGTACGAGCAAATGTGCGAAAAGCAGAGACAGAAGCAAGAACAAGAGTGGCCGATTTTCTAATGTTGAATGTTTTCATTGTGACTTGAAAGGTCATATAAAGAAGCATTGCAGAAAGCTGAAGAGAGAAAATAAAGCTGATAAAGGTAAAGAAAAGGCGACTGATGACGACGCAAATAGAATTACTGCAGTCACCAAAGAATTCTTTGTTTTATTAGACGGGGATAGTGTAAACCTTGCTACAGAACAGAGCAGTTGGGTGATTGACAGTGGTGCCTCAATTCATGCTACATCCAAGAAGGAATTCTTCATATCCTACACATCTGGTGATTATGGTAGTGTTAGGATGGGTAATGATGGATTAGCAAATGCAG
>JBBMKA010064510.1:0-16830 GCA_037833695.1 Sechiopsis laciniata
ATAATTTAATTCAATTTATCATGTTAAAATTTTAAGTTAATTAGTAATTTATCATAATTCAAAATAAGATTCAAGATAAAATTATTAGAATTGGTTTGAATTCACATTTTAATCAAGGTTTTATCTCACGTTACGTTTTTAAAATTAAAATATAAGTGTGATTTTATTAGAAAGGCTATTAACCACCATGTGGCAGCCCATGTGGAAGTTTAAACGTTGAGTCAAATGATGATTGTGCCTGACTTTACACTTTACCAAATAATCTTTAAATCTTAAGACTGCACCATGGGATGAACTTGCTATAATCAAGTCATCAACATACACAAGTACATGGAGAGATATACTACCCCGAATATAGCTATAGTCAACATAAGACTGCGTAAAACCATAAATTTTTAAAGGAATGGATAACTTAGCAAACCACTGTCGAGGTGCTTGTTTCAAGCCATACAAAGATTTGCGCAACCTGCAAACCTTCCTTGGAGCAGAAGCATTGTACCCTGGAGGCAATCACATATACACTTCTTCTTCCAAATCACCATGAAGAAAAGCATTATGAACATCCATCTGATGCAATTCCCAATTCAAACTTGCACCAACAACAAGAAAAAGACAAACAGTTCCCATTTTCGCCACGGGGAAAAAGTTTCATTATAATCAATCAATACCTACAACCTGACGATTGCCAAAAGCAACTAAACGCTCCTTAAGACGTTCAACTTCACCAGATGATGTATACTTTATTTTAAAAATCCAACCATTACTAATGGCTTTCTTTCCAGGAGTTAAGTCATCTAAAGTCCATGTACCACTACGTTCAGGAGCCTCAATCTCAACCTGCATTGCCTTATGCCAACTTGGATGTTGTACAGTTTCTTAGAAAGATGTTGGCTCTTTGTCCTTTGTAATTGATGTTAGAAAGCATCTATGTTTCATAAAAAATTTGGTATAATCAACATAACATGCCATATCAAAAAGTTTACCTGAAGAGTTAGATTGAGATGGGAGTGTAGTGAGTATAGCAGAGTCTTTATGTTGTTTCACAATAATATTCGTAACATAGTCACGAAGTTTCATCGAAGAAAGTTTTGTACACAATCCACGACCTAATACCTCCACACCACTAGATTGGACTCTATTACTAGAGCTTATACCAACAAATTCAGTATCAATACCACTATTTACTGTAGTACTAGCAATGGGTAGCTCTTCAGTCAAATCAGTAATAACATATGTATCATCCTTGTCATCCCATAATGGAGGTTGAGAAAAATATATTTTCCATTGTAATCATGCACGATCAGGAAGAGACTCAATAAAAGAAAAATTTTCCTCAAAGAATTGCACATCACGGTTAATGAAAAACTCATGTGTTTCTAGATCATAAAGACGCCAACCTTTCTTGCCAAAAGGATATCCAACAAAAATACACCTTCTAGACCTTGGGTCAAAATTGTCTTTTACACGAGGCCTATTTGCAGCATAACATAGACACCTAAAAACCCATAGGCTATCATACAATGGAGTTTGACCACTCCTAAGGCGTTTTTCCATTCAATACAGGGTTAGGAGTTTTATTTATTAGATGCACAGCAGTGAGAACATATTCATCCCAAAAATACTTAGGCAATTTTGCCTGAAAACGTAAGGCATGAGCAACATTCAGAATATGCCTATGCTTATGCTTAACTCTACCATTTTGTTGTGCAATATCAACACAAGATGTTTGATGCAAAATTTCCTTCTTTGCAAAAAAAAAAGACTTCAAACTACAAAATTCCTGACCATTGTCATTTCTAATAACTTTAATCTTTTTACCAAATTGAGTTTCAATCATAACATAAAAATCTTGAATCAATTTTGCAGCTTCAAACTTTCCTATCATCAAATATACCCAAGTAGCACGAGAGTAATCATCTACAATTGTGAGAAAAAATCGTGCACCACAACTCAATAAAACATTACTCGGACCTCAAATATCACAATGACCTAAATCAAAAGTACTAGATGTTTTACTTGTACTTAAAGAAAAATAATTACGAGGTTGTTTACCTATAAAACAAATCTGACAATCAATGTCACAACTTGTACTAACAAAGGCTCCTACATGTAAGGAAGATACTACTCTCATCGAAGGATGACTCAAACGTCTATGTCATAACATACTTGCATCTCGAACTCCCACTTTATTTGCTAGAAAGTTATGAGCACGAACCAACCTGAAAAAATAAACTCCATTACATTGTACTCCCACTCCAATCAGATTTTTTAAATTGTGGTCCTATATAAAACATAGCTTGTTTGTGAAAAAAATATATATATAGTTTTGCTGCTCTAAAAGTTGAGATACGGATAACAAATTACAAGTGAGCGCAGGAACATATAACACATTGGCTAAAACGAAACCATACTTAAGACAAATTTTCCTTCTTCTGTGGTTGTAGTACTCTTCCCATTCGGCAACCCAATAGGTGAGGATATTTCACACAAATCAGAAAGTAATGAAATATTACCAGACATGTGATTTGATGAACCAGTATCAATAATCCACTCATTGGAATCAATTGGACCACATATTTTTCCAAGTAAGGGTTGTACACCCTTAATTGCATCAATAATTTGCGCCCATTGATCATTTAAAGTGGGTGCACTTGTTCTGTCTATCTCCTCAACATTATGTGAACCAATGCAACACGAACTGTTCATATTGCCAGCAAAACTATACCAAAACAATTTAAAGTACTTGTATCTTCAACACGAACAAAATACAAGAAATCACGTCTGTAAAATATCTTTTCTCTAAATCCAACTCCAATTGATTTGAAATCCACCAACACCATAAAAAAATGAAATTTTGAATAATTTTAAATTCTAATTCCATACTGTTACCCAAGGAATCCAAATGGGTAAGTGACTAATTGCTACGACCAAATCAATTCCAATTGCAATTCCAATTTGATTCTTTTCATAAAAAATTTATTCGTGTTGATGAATTTCAATTGCACTAAAACCTGCAACTCACAGTTAAATGCATTAAAGAAATTTCAATTGATAATTTGACCATAAACAGCGGAAAATGTTCTGACGCTTCTCCCTCTTGAACGCACAAACCAAAGATAAGATTTTTTTAGACTTCAAACCAAAGGTAAGATTTTTTTTTTTTTTTTATTTTTTATTTTTTATTTTTTATTTAGAAACTTTAATTATGGTGGCTTTGATATCATGTTAAATTGGAGAAGTAATGGGCAAAACGTTCTCTCTTTCCATTAATTTTTCATGAATCTATATAGTACAAAGAATGTCAATCCTATAAAATCTACTAAATAAATCTAGGAAATATCTAATAATATTTAAATATAAAATCTAGAATTATATTTATAATTCCTAACAGCCGACTTTGCACTTTTCCAAATAAAAGCTAAGGATTTGGAAATGCATTGTTATTCTCTTCTCTTTCATTATGCTATTCTCTACGAAAAAAATTTAGTTCTTAGCCTTACATTGATAAGCTGCAAAGTGATTATGTTGCGCTTGTTCTAGCCCACGAACAAGTAAGTCAAATCATTTTAAGAGAACGGGTGGCCCAACGAGTCTTTCAGGAACTTCATTCTTGGGTCTAGAAAAAATTAATTTTTTTAAAAAGGGAGAAAGAAATATTTGTGAAAAGCATGATAAAAGAAAGGGTTAAGGCATGCGGCCGGGTAAGACAAGCTTTGGACAAGCATGATTGTGACATGCTCGTCAATCGACTATTTTTCAAACTTAAGGATTTGGGTAGTGGCCGACTTTATGTCTTCGCCCGTTTCCAACTGATTTCTGCATTGAGGAGTCCTTTCCACTTCACAAAGAACTCATGTAGATCATGTCTTGGTCATTCTATTCGTCTTGTTCTCTATATTAAGATTGCTTATCCTTGCTTTTCAAAGATGTTCTTCATTGTTACTAGAAATCTTGACATCTCGTTGTAGCCACTATCGACTCCACTCGAACGGTAGGGTTTCAAATTACTTACATGGATTACGAAATGAATTGTCATTAGAATAGATACTATATTAGAATAGAGATAAAACAAAATGTTACAACTTACTAGAAACTTGTCATTATTTGATGCCCTTAACAGTGTCTTTAATTCACTCGCTATAATTGGAGTGTTACTTTCTTGTAGCATGAGTTGGTTATAGAAATTATAGGTATCATAACTTGTAAAAAAAAAAAAAAAAATTATATTAGTGATCGTTGAAGAATTTTTTTGGACAACACCAGTTCATTTGTGTTTGGAGATAAAAGAAAGAGATGAGAGGAAGAGATGGTCTCACTGGATGTGTCAAATTGTTCATACGAGGTTTCGACGCAAATGATAGATGAGAGACACATGTAAATAAACTTTATATTTATACTAATTAGAATATGTATGAGGGACGTCGGATCCAATATCTAATATGGTCCTCCAATTCTTTCTCTCTAATAGACAAATATCTTGATGGCTTTAGAGTTTATTCTTGAATGTAGATGAGGGCATTTGTAACTTCTTCTCGAATATGGATTTGTCTCAGGGGCTTTTATAGCTTGGTCTCAATTTTGACTTTTAGCTTATTGAAGAGCTTCCAAGTGTACCTTATTAAAGGCCTTCGGTCTGTAGCTTATTGAGTGTCTTCGGCTTGTAACTTATTACATGTCTACGACTTTTAGCTTATTGAAGGTTTTCGGCTTGTAGTGTATTGAAGATATTTGGTTTATAATTTATTAAAGGTCTTCAACTTGTAACTCATTGAAGATCTTCAATTTGTAGTTTATCGAAGTTCTTCGGCTTTTAGCTTATTGAAGAGGTTTCAACTTGTGAGAAGGATTCAAGTTAATTTCAGTCTTCATGACTATTTAGCTTTTCTATTTAGCCTTCAAGATGCTTTAACTTTAATATATGATAATGTCAATAAAAAGGATTAACTTTAATTTTGAGGAAAATATAACTCTCATGAATCTTAAACCTAGAAGAAAGATGTCACTTTCAAATCTTCGATATTTGAGAGGATATAACTTTTGTCTTCAAGAGTACACGACTTTAATCTCCATGAAGATTTTGTCTTCTATATTCCATTAGTTTAATAGCTTCGATCTTCAAGGATTTATAGAAGTTTTATAGTCTTCACAAAATTCAACAACTTTGATCCTTAAATATATGGAAGCTTTTCATTGTTCAAGAATATTTAGAAGCTTCGATTTTCAAGGGTTTCTTACCACCTTCAATCTTCAGACATTTTTAGTAATCAATCATCTTTGTTAGCTTTAATATTCATCAAGCTTTTATAGCTTCAGTCTTCAAATTGTCTTCAAGCTTCAATCTTCAAAACTCCCTTTTAGGCTTTTAGTTTTGAACAGAAAATTTTGGCAGCTTCAATCTTCAGAAAGCTTTTTGTAGTTGCAGCCTTTAATTAAATTGTCTTCAAGCTTCAATCTTCAACACCGCTTTCGAGTCTTCGATTCTCTTCAAGCTTCAATTTTTCAGATCTTCATTTTGTTTTCAAGAAGAGCTCTCTATTCATAAATTTTCTCTAAACTTTAAATTCGCTTTGATCTATTGAATTTTGGATTATCATTAATGTTAGACCAATAAATGGGTGTATACTTTAATGACTTCATGAACTTAGACTATTTTTTTAGCCCAGTTTGATTTAATTTGAAAATTGGACTTTATACCAAAAAAGAATGATTTTACCAAGCTCGATCATTTATAGAATGATGATGCTTATCAATATAATCAAATGATCATAAAAATGACATGTGACTTATTTTGATTTAACATAATTTAATTTATGGATCAATATCTATTTATAATTAGTCCCAAAATAAAGATATTCACCTCATCATTAATTTTAAAAATGTTGCCATAACTTTTGATTTGTCATACATTCATGACATCGAGCTACTACTTTTATTTACATTCATGACATCGAGCTACTACTTTTATTTGCCGTATAAACTATCTTCTTAAGTTATTTATCAATACTTACTTTTATCTCATAAAGTTAGTGCTGTATAGTTATATCATTGCGCATTTATTTTAGATTTACTACACATTTACTACATTGTTTCGTCAAGTTACTACTGTTCATCCAAAATTAAGTCTTTTAAAAAAATTGAGCGGGATTAATTCACAATATTAATTAGTACATAAATTTTTTAGCCTTTGAATTTGAGTATAGTTTTAAATTTCAAACGTTATATTTTTATCCATAAATTCTAGTTTTTATATGATACTTAAATTTTAAAATATTACATTTCACTTTTAATTTTGATTTTTAGTTTTTTTTTTTTTTTTTTTTTTAAACAGGTTTTTAATTTTCATTTGATCTTTATATTTCAAGATTTATACATTTACTTCATAATATTCATTTATAATAACTTTTGGTCATTTGTGTTAATTTTCTATTAATTATAAATAAAAATTGTAATTAAATTAATTAATTTGTAATTATTGCAAAATTAACTATAAAAATATTCTCCATAATATTTTAGATTGATTCATGGAAACGAAAATTTTATTCAAACGTCTAAAAGTGTTATTAGTCGTAAGAAAATTCAAAATTAATGATAGACGTAGGGTATTTTAAAATAAAGGGAAAAAAAGGAGCATTTAAAAAAAAACACGTTTATCCTTTGATTTTAATTTTAAAAGACAAGGCTATTAAAAGAAATCTCATTTAAAGGAAGTTTTAAAAGAAAACAAAAAGAAAGAAAAAGCTGGGAATAAAGAAAAGAAAAATTCATTTAGCTCTAAGAAAAAGAAAAGTAAAAGAGCATTAAAGGAAAAAGACAGAGAAAAAAAAAAAGAAAATCAAAACCTCAAGGGATGAGAAAAAAAAAAAAGAAAATCAAAACCTGAAGGGATGATTGGATTTTGGTGTTGAAAAGAGAAGAAGAGAGAAAGTGGAAGGGAAAGAGGAAGTAGAGTGATTTGAAAATATGAAATAATGGTTTGGAAATTGGTGTTTTGAAGATGAGATATTGAAAAAATATTTATTTTATATTGATTTTTTTTATAATGTAATGATTGTATATTTTATATTGATTGATAAATTTAATATATTTTATATTATATTGTGTGGTTAAAAATTAAAGAAAGTTTGATGTAATATTTGATAAAATTAGATAAAAAAATCTTTTATATTATATAGTTGAAAATTAGAAAAATATTTAATGTGACATTTAAAATATTAAATAAAAGATTTAATGAAATGTGGAGAAGAGGTTGAGGAAAAGTTAATATCCTAAGAAAAATCTCAATTCCTTCCCCTTCCTCTCCTCTCTTCAACACCAAATCCCAAACACCCCTTAAAATTCTAAACCTTAAATATTAAATTTAAAATTAAACTCAAAATTCAATTATAATAATATAACATTTTGAAATCTAAAATCAAATAAAAATTATATTTCAAAGTCAGGTACATGCATGTAACAATTTGAAATGAAAAGAAAATAAAAATTATAATTAGGACCGCCAAAAAGTTTTTTTTTTTTTTTTTATCCAACTTATTTGCCATGCATTAATTTATATGTTTATTTCTTATATATATATATATATATATATAAAGGTGTTGAGGATTTTGATACATTTTGTATGCAAATTGAGTTATGTTTACTATATATATTTGAGTTGTTTTTTTAACATGTGTTTATAGAAATTTTTTATTTTATTGCTTTATTCTTAAAAAAATATATATTACAAATATCGTAAACTTCTATTATTTTATAAGAATATAAATGGTAAACTTTTTTTCATTGTAAACTTAAATCTACATATTATGAAAACGGCAATCAACAACCAATCGAAGATAAAGAAAACGCGAGAGAGAAGAAGAAACATACAGAATTTACGTAGTTTACTAACGTTTTGTTAGCTAGTCCACGGGCAAAGAGGGGGCGAAGTTTTATTAAGAAGAGACAAATTACACAGATTACAGAATAAATATAATAAACGGCTAGGGTTTAATTCGAGTTTATATATGCACTCTCATTAAACCCTATTACATAATGTGTAAGCATTAAACATAATGCATAACAGAGTGCGGATGCGCTAGCTCACGAGGAACACACAATAGAATGCGGAAGCGCTTACGTTGCGGAATGCAAATATGGGTTGTGCTAAACGCATGCGGAATATATTGCTCCAATGCGCGATGCGATTACTTGCAATGCGAAAATCATTTGTGCAACGGAGGCGTTGCCCCCGCACACCCACTCGCTGATCGAGCAGCGAAACTCCCGACTACTAATTGCAGGGCATTAATGCGTTCAAGGCATAACTCAACAAATCTCCACCTTGACTTGAACTCTCCTTTAGATGCAACAGATTGTACCATCAGTATACCATATGTTCCATAGGAACTAAATGTATACGAAACTCATACCAGACTCAGACATATTCCAGATTCAGATGTATAACAGATTCAGATGAATACCAAAACAGATGTATACCAAGCGCTCAACAAACTCAGATGTTTCTCTCTGCTTCAGATGGTCCCCTAGGGACATCAGCAACTATAAACATTCAACAAGTCCAAAAAATGCTGAAACTTGTCATGCGGCACTGCCTTGGTGAACATATCAGCAGGATTATCAGTAATATCCACTTTCAGAACCTTTATCCTTTTCTCATTTTGCAGAAAACTATATCGTACATCTATGTGCTTAGTTCTTTCATGATGAACTTGATCATTCGCAAGACATATAACACTCAAACTATCGTAATACACTACTACGAGATCATAATGCAGATCAAGGCCACTAACTAGTCCTTTCAACCTGATTCCCTCTTTAGCAGCTTGTGTCAGTTGTAGACAAAGTTACTGGGCTGCAAAGTAGCCTTCCAACTCACAACAAAACCACCCAGAGTGAAAACATAACCAGTCATTAATCTTTTATTGTAAACATCCCCAGCATAGTCAGAGTCAGAATAACCAGTCACTAAGCATTGCATCTCGTTCCCATAAACAAGACCAACATCAGATGTACCTCTAAGGTAACGAAAAATCCTCTTCACTGCCTGTCAGTGCTCTTTACCAGGTTGGCCCATATACCGACTGACAACACTAACAGCATGGGCGAGGTCAGGTCTAGTGCACACCATAACATACATTAAGTTACCAACTGCACTTGCATAAGGAACGCGGGACATGTATTCCTTCTCAGCTTCAGATTGTGATGCAAATTCTGAGGATAATCGAATATTAGCAGCACTTGGGGTATCTATAGGTTTCGCGGTCGACATGCCAAAATCTTGACAAGATCTTCTGAATGTAACCTTTCTGAGTCAAGAGAGATTCTTCTTTTCTCTTTCTCTATAAATCTCCATACCCAAGATTTTCTGAGCAGTACCTATATTTTTCATCTCAAACTCATCACTCAGCAGATCTTTCAACCTCTGAATATCTGATTTCAACTTTGCAGCTATGAGCATGTCATCTACATACAGAACCAGATAGATGATCGAACCACGTTTGCACTTGTCGTGATACACATAACAATCATATGGACTTCTGTTGTAGCCGAGCTCAATCATATAGTAGTCAAATTTCTTATACCATTGCCTTGGAGATTGTTTCAGTTTATAAAGGACTTCCTCTGCATGCAAACATAGTCTTATTTTCTAGGACACTGAAATCCCTCTAGTTGGGTCATATAAATCTCTTCATCCAACTCTCCAGGCAGAAAAGCTGTCTTCACATCTAGTTGCTCAAATTCTAAATTCTGATGTGCTACCATAGCTAGTAGCACCCTGATAGAAATGTATCTGACTACTTGTAAGAATGTTTCATTATAGTCAACACTCTCCCTCTGAATGAACCCTCTTGCAACTACACGAGTTTTATACTTTAATCCCTCTATATGCGATATTCCTTCATTTTTCTTGAAAACTCACTTCCAAGTCACAATCTTCCTTTCATTTGATTGTTTGACTAACTCCCAGGCCTGATTCTTATCCAGCGATTCCATTTCATCACCCATTACAACAAGGCACTTTTCTAACTCACTACATGAAATAGCATCTTTGTAGGTAGACGGTTTATAAGTATCCACTTTTTCACCAACCTGCAGTGCATAAGCAACCATATCCTTAAAACCATATCTGACTGGAGCTCGAACACCAGTTCTTCTAGCTCTATCAAGAGCTAGACTTGGATTTCTGACTTCCATACTAGAAGATTGATCAGTGGTATCAGTTTCTGTAGCAATCTTTGGCTGGTTGATTCAAAGCTCATAGCATTCAAAAAACCTGCAATGATAACAAGCACTCAGCGAGAACAAAAATTCTTGAAATGCTAAGGCAAATGCTACAAGCATCCATTTTTTAGCACAAAAACTCTTCATTTTTCAATATTTCTAATCCTAGCCTCCTATTCTACATGGAATGCACTTTAAGTATAATTCTCTCTCTTAAGGTGATTCTAGCATCAAAGTGTAATAATAATGCACGATTTCTTCCACAAACACACCCTAAAAAAGAACTAAATAACTCTCTATATGAGAGTTATCACTTATCAAGCAAACCTGACTGATCAGTAGGCATATCTGACTCATCTGTAGCAGCATGTTGATCTAATTCTCCACCTTGGTGTTGTAATTCATCTCTGTCAGAACTGAATTCTAACTCCACATGTTTATCAACATGACTAATTTCCACTACAACTGTGTATTGCACAATGGAGTTACATATAGAGTTTTCATCAAACGTAACATTTTGGCTGAGGATAACTCTATTCTCAGAAAGAGACCATATTCAGTATCTCTTAACTCTATTGCCATAACCTACAAAAACACCCTTCTTGGTTCTAGGCTCTAACTTTTCCTCACTGACATGATAATAAACATTACATCCAAACACTTTTAAAGAAGAGTAATCTATAGGCTTACCAGACCATACCTCATATGGTGTCTTACAGTCAATACCTATGTGAGGCCCACGTTTGATCAGATAGCACGTTGTATTCACTACTTCTACCCAGAATCTTTTAGCTAACCCAGCATTAAAGAGCATGCATCTTGCTCTCTAGTAAAGTTTGGTGTATACGTTCTACTACCTCATTCTGTTGAGGTGTGTCCCTGATAGTATGATGTCGAACAATCCTTCATTTTTTAGAATTCATTGAATTCATAACTGCAAAACTCAAGGCCATTATCAGTTTGAAATCTCTTTACCTTCTTCCCTATTTGATTTTCCACTAGAACCTTCCACTGTTTGAAATTCTTGAAGGCTTCACTTTTCTGCTTCATCATGAAAATCCAAGTCATTCTTGAAAAATCATCAATAATAGAAAAAAAAAATACCTGCTACCTCCAACTGATTCAACTCGATAAGGACCCCAACAGTCAGCGTGGATATAATCAAGTGTACCCTTGATACAATAGACTCCCTTTGGAAACTTGTTGCGGCACAGTGTTCGCAAAATTCTAAATCTTACACTTTGTGTCCACATAGAAGATCTCTCTTCGACAGAATCTGCATACCCCTTTTTCACTCATGTGACCAAGTCTCATATGTCACAACTTCGTCATGTCCTCTTTCTGAACTGCAGCCGATGCCACTGCAGTAAACCCAGTCAACGTTGAACCTGCCAGAAAATACAGAGTTTCACGCCTTGTACCTTTCAGAACTACCTTTGAATCCTTGCAAACTTACATGACTCCACCTTCACCTTTAAAATTGAAACCTTTGTTATCCAGTGTACTGAGAGATATCAAACTTTTGGTCATTAATGGAATATGCCTTACATCATTCAAAATGTAGAATAACCCATAGCGCGTTTGTATCCTGATTGAGCCAATTCCAACTACCTTGCAGACAGAACTGTTTGTCATTGATACATTACCACCATCAATCTGCTCATACATTAAAAACCACTCCTTGTTCAGACACATGTGAAACGAAGCACCTGAATCGAAGACCCACACACCTTTCGAAAAAGTGTGATCATTTTCATCTAGGGCCAGATCTTCCTCTGAGTTTCCACCGACCTCATCGACGGCTGCGGAACCATCCTTTTTATCAGGTTGGTAACTGTTACTGCGAGGACAATCACACTTCCAATGTCTCTTTTTCTTATAGTAAGCGTAAATGTCGTTAGCCCTGGAATTATATGTCTTTGAGCCTTTGGAATTGGGGTAGATTCCTTTTGACTTTTTCTTCCCAGGCTTCCCACAACCTTTGCTTCCTGTTGCAGCCAATCTAGACGCTCTACCTTCTGTTGTACCAGCGACCCTATGGCGGTCCTCTCTAGTAAGCAAAGCATTTTTCACTTCGTCTAGAGACAGCGTATCCTTGCCAGAAATAAACGAATCCACAACATTCTCATACGGCAGTGGCAATGATACCAACAGAATTAGAGCGGAATCTTCATCATCTATCTTAACTTCGATATTACGCAGATCCATTAATATCGTGTTTAACCTATCTAGATGATCTTTCAAAAGCGTACCTTCAGACATACGGAGGCTGAATAATCGTTGCTTCAAAAGAAACTTCTTGGTCAAAGATTTTGTCATATACAGACTCTCGAGCTTCAACCACAAATCGGCAGCCTTTACTTGATCTGCGGCTTCAATGATGACATCATCGGCAAGACAAAGCATGATCGTCGAATGTGCCTTTTCTTCTAGGCTTATCAACTTCTCATCTTTGTCCAAGTCGACATCTTTTCACTTGTCACTAAAAGGCTTCTACAGACCTACTGCTTTAGGAGAGTATGCATCTTAATCTGCCATAAACTAAAACCGTTCCCTCTGGTAAATTTTTTGACTTTCACGTTAATGACAGACATCTTCGAATTGGTTGCTGAAAAAAATAATTATGAAAATTCGAACCCTATGCTCTAATACCAGAATCTTATGAAAACGGTAATCAACAACCAATCGAAGATAAAGAAAACGCGAGAGAAAAGAAGAAACACACAGAATTTACGTGGTTCACTAACGTTGTGTTAGCTAGTCCAAGGGCGGAGAGGGGGTGAGGTTTTATTCAGGAGAGGAAAATTACACAGATTACAGAATAACATCATAAACGGCTAGGGTTTAATTCGAATTTATATATGCACTCTCATTAAACCATATTACAGAATGCGTAAGCATTAAACAGCATGCGTAACAGAGTGCGAATCCGCTAGCACACACAGAACACACAACAGAATGCAGAATCGCTTACGCTGCGGAGTGCAAATGCGGGTTATGCTAAATGCATGCAGAATGAATTGCTGCAATGCGGGATGCGATTGCTTGCAATGCAAAAAGCGTTTACGCAACAGAGGCTTGCCCCCACACCCTCACTCGCTGATCGGGCAGTGAGACCCCCAACTACTAATCGCAGGGCATTAATGCGTTCAAGGTATAACTCAACACAACACAATATTAATAATTTATATTAAAAAAAAATTAATGTTAACAAATTAGTTTTATTTATTAATCCTGTAAAAAAAATTAATATATCACACTTTTTTTTTTTTTTTTTAAGTTAATTGGAAGAGTGGTTGGAATACGATATTAAAATGAGAGGTTACATTAAGGGGTTGGAATGAGGGGTTTGTGGAAATTGTTTCACTCCCCCTTATTCATGTACCTCTTGGAGATCTATAATGGATGGAAATAACAATTCTAAATTGATGTTTGGTTTGTTGTTTCTTCGTGGGGGTTTGGAATTTCGTTTCTAAACCACAAGGGGCGGATCTAGGTGAGAGGATTTGAGGGGTCAAAAATTATGTTCGATAAATATAATTACAAAAGTATCTTCAAATGTGAAATCCCTTTGAATTTAGTATCTAATATGTTTATAAATTTTCAGTTTTTTGTCTAAATTTTTTTAAAAAAATGTGGAATAGATTAACACTAGAATCTTAGGGGTGTTTGTTTTATTAGAGAATATAAGGTTTCACCTCAAATAATCTTAGGGGTGTTTGTTTTATTAGAGAATATAAGGTTTCACCTCAAATAACTCATATTTCTTATAAGATGATGCCTCTTTTTGAGCTCGTCAATCTTGAATTGGATCTTAATTTTCATTTTTATTGGATCAAATACCCTTTTTGGGCTTATGGGCTCTGATATCACATTAGATAATATGAGATTTCACCTCAAAATCAATTGTCCATGAAGGGAGTAACTCATATCTCTTATATATTATTATGAGGTTTTCATTCTTTTCGATGTGAGATCCTTAACATCTTTTTCATGTTTAAGGAGGATTTTAGATTGAGGATTTACTAATTTCTCCTTGAAAAAATACATCCAAACGAGTTTGTGTAAATAATCAAAATAACTCTTCATTTTTACTATTAAAAATAACTCTTCATTTCTACCACTCATTTCTAATCATCATTTATAACTAATCAAAATAACTTCTCATTTCTAACCACTCATTTCTAATCATTCAAAATAATTCATTTTTAACCACTCATTTCTAATCATTCTTTTCTTAACTATTCAAAATAACTATTCATTTTAAATCTACATCCAAACAAGTTTTTTACTCTAACTCCTCTACAAAAAAAAAAATCACATTCAAACAAGTTTTTTGTTACAATTCTCAATTTTTAACTACTCAAAATTACTCCTCAAAATAACTTATCAAACTAACTCCTCACCAAAATTAAAATTTCTTATCACGAGTAAATATTAAAATTAATTTAATAACATTTTAAAATGTTTTTAAATTACAATAAAAGTTGAAATTAAGAGCCAATTACCAAAAAAAATCTCTACAATTTATATATATATATAAATAATAATATTAGGGGAATACATATTCAAACTTGTAACTTTATAGTTTCTAAATTATATAAGATGTCATTACAGCTTTACTCTAGTTGACGAAATAACCTCTACAGTTAATAGAGGAGAAGTACAACTACAATCAACAAAAAGGAAAAGCATTTTGTCCAAGATACAACTACATTTATAATAATTTCATAAATATAATTTTATGAAAAAGATTTTTCTATTGTGTTTTGTCAAATTCTCAAAAGAAAGTCACACTATAAATTTCCATTTCATTTTCTTTCTATCTTTAAAGGGTGTTCCAAAAGTGTATTGTTTAAAAGAAAAACATATTTGAAGTTTGTCCCAAAACCAATATTTGTAAATATTAAAATTTTGTAGATATAATTTTATTAAAAAAATATATAGTTTATCATTTATATTTATATAAAAACAATATAAATTCAAAAACAAATAAGAAAAGAATGTTTATATAAAAATAATAATAATATACAAAATAAAGAAAGAATGAATTTTATATATATATATATAAAAGAAAGAAAGACCCTTTCAAAAAAAAATAAAAATATATTTATAAATAAAGAAAAATTGTTTATCTATATATAGAAAATCAAAATAAAGAAGGAAAAGAAATTATAAATCTTTATATAATGAAAATAAAGAAAGGAATAAAAATGAAAACCAAAAATTAAAAAATAGTACAAAAAAAATTAGTAAGTACCCAATTTTTTTAAAGTATATATTGAGAGAAGGGAACTACAAACTTTACAAAGAGGATACTACTATTCTCAAATAAATAAGAGTACCGATTTTTAAAATCAAATCTCTGACCATGATGTTAAACTGAAATACCATCAACAATGTAATCATCACACCGACGACTCTTTCGATCAAATACCTAGTACCTTGCAATTCTTGGCATGAATATTAATGGGGCCAATTATCATCAAAGGATTACATTATTTTACTATACAATATTAAATTTATAACAATTTGGGGACCATCTGAACGGCCTAGTTTTTCATTCCGGTTCCCCAGGTGAGTTCGGTTAGTTTTTCTGATGTTTGGTTGGGCCGTTAAGGCACTTTGGACCCCTAGGGGCATTTTGGTAATTTTGCCTCCAGGGGTAGTCTCGTAATTTTCCAGGGTTCCGGGTTTGTTCTGTTAAATTTATTGAGTTGGGGTTTTCTTTTGGTTTCAGGTTTCCGGAGCTAGCTTGGTCTTTTTGGGAGGTTTGGAGCTTCGGTTTAATTATTTGAAATTAGAGGAAAAGTTGCACTTGCCAGGGCTCGAACCCACGACCTAGAGAGGACATGTGTCGCAACCTCCCTTCTCCCTTTCTTTTGTACCGAAACCTAACTTAAAAAGGGAGCAGCCGCATTTTCCTTCCTCTCTTATTCTCTCTTTTTGCCGAATCCCACTTCTCCAAGCTCCCCAAAATTCCCCCTTCGTCAAGTCCCTTCAGCCCTTCGCCAGATCGCCCAAGCCACCAGCCGAGTGACCTCCTTCACCGAGCAGCAGGTCGGCCCAGTCACTCTACCGAGCTCGCCCAGTTCGCCCAGCCGCGTCTGCATGCTTGCCCAGCGCGCCTTCGCCCCAGCGATCGCACGCCCTCCCGCGATCTCCAGCCCTCTTGCGTGCGTCATCCCCGATCGCACCCCCAGCAGCCGGATCGCGTTCGCCCTCGCCCAGCGCTCCTCCGCAAGATCTTCCGCACGCCTTCACTGAGCGCCACCCGCACGCCTTCTCTAGCAGCATCGCGCGTGCCTCGTCGCTCGCTCCCTGCCGCAAGCGCACAACCTTCGCGCTTCTTCACTCGAGTGTTCGCCCCAGCAGGCACGCCTTTCCGCACGCGCTGTCGAGCCCTTCATTGTTGCTTGCTGCATCCAGCCACACACCTGCCGCGCACGAGCCTGCCGAGAGCCTTTCTGCTGAGGGTTTAGCTGTCGAATCTTGAGCCTCGGTTTGGGTAATTCCTTTTCCCGAGCCTCGTGCCTGATTGGTTACCTGTTTCTGTTTAGCCGATAGATATTGATTAGTTATTTACATGTTATTGCTAGGTTGTTGTCTGCA
>JBBMKA010064531.1:0-16827 GCA_037833695.1 Sechiopsis laciniata
TTTTTATCGCCTCTCGCCTTGAGGCAATCAAGGAGAGTGTCGCCTTGCGTTGCGCCTTGCGCTTTGAAAACACTGATAAATAGAGGTAGTAGGGGAGGAGAAAGGTATCAAATTTATTGTAACCATTTTTGTATTAGGGTTGAGAGTGGTTCTCAAGAATGAGAGGTTCCAAGACCTATTAAATCTTGATTTATCTTGTAGTTCTTTTCCTTTTGATATAATCTAAATCCTGGATCTTATCAGAGTGTTTATGTAAGCTTGCGGGTAGGGGTGTTCAAACAACTTGAAACCCAAATAACTCGAACCAATCCAACCCAATTTGACGGGTTGGGTTGGGTTCAAAATCATGAAATGTTCATGAGTTGGGTTGGGTCAAGAGTTGACCTAAAATTAACCCAATCCAACCCCATCAACTCGAATTGATTTTTTAGTTTAATTTTTTTTTACCTAGAACATAATTATATATGCATATTTATTTTATTTAATTATTATTGTTAAACTTTTTTATTTTCCCATATTCTTGTATATTTTTTCAAGTCTTTACTTTATAATCTATATATCATGATAAAATTTATAGTCAAATTATGTAATCTATCTTTGTTTGTTTTAATTTTATATTTGTTTTATGGAAGTTGAATTATGTCATCTATTTTTGTTGTTTTAATTATCTATTTGTTTTATGTTTTATAGTTGTAATCTTCTATTTATCATGATTGTCATCTATTTTTGTTGTTTTAATTATCTTTTTTTTATGTATAAATATTTGATAAAAAAATATTTATATTTATAATCTATTATTGGACCCGATAACACAACCCAACTCAACCTGAAAATATAAGGGTTGGGTTGGGTTGGAAAAATGACCAACTAAAAAATTTGAGTTGGGTTGAAAACCTCACTCAACCCAACCCAACCCAACCCATGTACACCCTATTTGCAGGTTCCAAAAGATTACATATTATAAACAAAGACCACTCCCCAGTATAGCTTCCAACCCCGCCCAATTTGTGTCCATTACAAAGGGAAATATAATTTAGGAACTCTTATATAGATATGATCTGTTTTTTGATTGATGGTTCTCTTAGCTTGTTATCTTCCATTTTACTTACACCTTCACAATTAGGCTAATAAAACTCTTCCCCAAGTAAAAAGTTTAGTTTGGGTCCATAGGGGGGCTACCTAGTTGGTAGAGGCTGACGGTCTCCAGGGTATACTCCTTTGGAGGTCCTAGATTCGAAATATATGAGCAAGCTTAATTGTAAAATTCTTTGTTGTCTCTCTCTCGATTTTGAGATTTGGGCAGTGTGGGTGCCTCTAGTATGTAGTGGGGTAAGTCTCCACTGACATTTGAAGTTGAGCATAGGTTCAATATGCTACTTCTAGTAAAAAATCAGAACCATGTCAAAATGGGATGTTTCCATGCAACATTTTAATGTCTGTAACCTGGTAACGATGGAAATATAAGATTCTATTTGATTTTGCAGAATGTGCCCTACGTGTTTGTTCCATCTAAGCAAGCACTTGGCCGAGCATGTGGAGTCACAAGACCTGTTATAGCATGTTCTGTTACAACAAATGAAGGAAGCCAATTGAAGTCGCAAATACAGCAACTCAAGGTAAATATGCAAACTTAGAAGTAAGGGGCTCGTTTGATAACATTCTTGTTTCCTGTTTCTCCTATGTGTTTCTTACTTTTTTAGAAACAGGCTTGTTTGATAACTGTTTCTCTGTTTCTTGTTTCCAAATATAATAGAAACGTTTCTCAAATTGGGTACAAAAATGAGAATCTATTAAAGTTGGTTTCTTCTGTTCCGTTCTTTTTTCCTTGAAACCTGATACGTTTTGTGTTATATATTTTTAACGTTTTTTAATCTTAAGAAAAGAGGATTGTGGGGTGGTGGTTTGTGGGGTCAACCAATTTTCAAAATAAATGTACTACTCCAAGTTTGAATCCTAACTTTGTACTTTTTTTAATTCTTTTATTTACTGGTTTAATTTTTACTTTTTTTAATTCTTTTATTTACTGGTCGTTATCAAACGAGCCCTAAATATTTCCCATATTTTCTAAATTTCCCCTAATACATGTTATGGCCATTCTTTTGATATATAGGATGCCATTGAGAAGCTCCTGATTTGAAGATAATAGTCAGTTCTCTTAGAAAGCTTTGACAGAGATGTGGGTTGTGCTAGTGGAGGGGAATATGTTTCAATTGTAACAACTGCTTAATTTTATTTTCCAAGAGATATGATATTTACTTAGAAATGATAATGATCCTTCATATGTTTGCCATATCTTGATGTTATTTGACGTTTAAATGGTTCGAAAAATATGAATGTAATTGGATTTCTATAAGTATTTTGAACCACAAACATGAGTGGATCATCATCTGGTTGACGAGTAATCTGCTTTGTTGTTGTGGGTTTTGTGAATGATACACATTAATCTACTATATAGTATGCAGCTGAACTGCTTCTCATGGCAGAGTGAGCTAACATTTAAAAATTGATAAAGGATTTTGTCAATTTATTATTATTATTATTATTGATGTAGGATAGATTATTTTAAAAGGCATAATTGAAGTGTGTGAATGAAGAGATAGTGTTGTTGCAACTAACAATATCCCATTTTTTTGTTTGATAAATTCTGAAGAACTGATTGATTTTGCATTTATTTCTCATATGATAATCCTAAGTTTACATGGTAGTTATTTGTATGAAAAATTAAGAAGTTATGAATGAGTGGATATGAAGATGATCCAGTCATGTTTGTGGTTTGAAATACTTTTGTTTTTGTTTATTTTGGTTCAAAAAATTGCTCTTTATGATAAAGTTGAAATTAATTAAAATTGGTTTAATAATATTAATAAGTTCAATACAAAAAGAATATAATGTGAATATATTTCTTTTGCTTTTTTTTTTTTAAATACTAATATTGAATATGTGAAAACTAAGCAAAATACATAAACATAAATGATATTCTAATTTTAATAAGGTTGTACATAAGGTTGTACAGCTATGTGAAATAAGCATACCTAGTTTGTGTAAATTTGCTATATGAAATAAGCATACCCTAGTTATTTCTCAAAATAATAATAATAATAATAAGCATACTCTAGTTTGTGCAAATTTTATTTTAGTTTAACATCTATGTGAAATAAACCTACTCTAACTCAGCTATATTTTTTTTTTTTTTGAAAGAACCAGTTTCTTTAGTTTAACAACTTTTAAAGGCTATTTTTATTTATGGTTTAAAAATTACTCTATGATAAGGTTGAAATTAATTAAAACTGATTTAATTATAACAATAATTTTAATATAAAAATAATATATTTTTATTTAATTAAAAAAATATATAATTTAAACATTCGCTAGAAGGAGGACTTGAACTTCCAACTTTGTGGTTAACAGCCACACACTCTAACCAACTGAGCTATTCCAGCTTTTTTTAAAAGGTTTAAATTAATAAAATATAGAAACAATAGGTTCCGTGGAGCTTAAAAGCCTTAGTCATATATTTAAACTATGGACCCAATGAACAGAAGTGGGCGTGCCGGAGTGGTTATCGGGCATGACTAGAAATCATGTGGGCTTTGCCCGCGCAGGTTCAAATCCTGCCGCTCACGTTATATTTTTGAACTAAATTTGAACACTGTAAAAAAATATGCAGTATAAATAGTCAAATAAATCTGTTAGAGCTAAAATCATCAATCACAAGGGGCAGGCACTCTCTTTTCCTATGTTTTTTGAAACTTCAATTCTGCCATTCTACATATCTCCTCTGATTGTGAGATAAAAAGTCATGTAAGTCTTCTAAAGAGTCACCAAAGTCGCCAACTGAAACCAATGTTCGACATCAGCACGTACGACCCCGATTCCAATGGTTCCTGCTTCATCAGCACATCGATCATTTCCCATGTATCCTCCGCCATGTCGTAATCTCCGTGTTGTGCGTAGCCGATAAGATCAACGCAGTCCAAGCGAATTGACTTCTCGTTTCGCATACATTGTGATCAGACTATTGCCCAATACTCGACTCTGATACAAAGTCGGCTTTCATGGATAATCCATGAATCATTGTCCAAGTTGCTTGAGTTGTCGGTCGGTCATTTAGACTTAGGAATATTAGCCATCCTTTATTGGGCCTTTAAAAGACCACTCAGCTTTAGTTCCTCGCTCTCGGCCCAATCCACAATATGGTTTGGCGGTTCGTATGTTGAATCTTTACAATTTGGCAAAAGAGATTCGGTCGTTGGGTGTACACTGATATAGTCAAACTACTGCTCTTAATGGCACAAATAGGTGTGGATTTAAATCTAATATCAATAAGACATTTAACCGGTTAAACTAGAGTTAAGTTGATAAATTTATACAGTTATCAACTAAGGGTAGACTTTTGAGTTTTGATTACTTAGCCAAGGATTTAGATGGCAACCCCTGCCTTGACCCACAGCCACGCGCATCTCACGAGTTGTGATGAGTAAGGTTGAGTGTACCTCAACCACAAGACATACCGTCTGATTCAACAATATTTGAGATGTTAAGAAAATTTATAAGAAATTAATTTTTAAGTAGCTAGATACGATATATTGAATTTATCACATTTTAGCTTCTTAAAGTTTTATTGGCCACTAAACCACTCTCTAATGGTTAAAATGAAGCATCTCATAAGAGCTGTAAAATATTTACTCCATTTTTTAAACATCCAACCCGCAAAAATGAAATAATATAATTGAGTAAACTTCCAAGTGTAAGCACTATTCTTTTATCTTCTTATATTTATTTAAAAGTTTTGAAGTAGCTCAACTTTTTTTTGTAGCTATATCTTAAGAAATTATAGCATTCAACTGTATATACAATTGACTTTGTAATAAGATAATATCTAATGAAAAGACACCAAAATTGTGTTGTATTTGACACCATATTTAGCCTTTAATAAAAGTCTTAATTAGCTACCTTAAATAGTCCTACATGTTATAAGGATAAGAGTCAAGGATATTGGTATATTTGACACCATATATACTTAGCATCATTGGCCTCTAATAAAAGTCTCTAGTTACTAATTTGAATATTCCCATATAATTGATATATAGATAAGAGATGAAGATTAAGTCTGTCACAAAAGATTGCTTTATTTGTTGAAAAAAAATGTTTTTCAATTGTCTTATCATTCTTTTTATACAATAAATGTATAGTTTAAGAAACTTAACCAAGGTCAATTATGATTGAATTATGCTTATTTTAACTAACTGTCCGTCAAATTGAATGAACTATAAATACCAAACAAAATGCATGTTTTAAGTTTTAAATAAATATCTCGCTTCCATAGAAATTTTGAGGAGCAACGATTTGAACTTCCAAGCTTTAGAAAATGAGTAATGTCAATTACGGTTATATTTATTTAACCAACTAATGCATTGGTCTTCGATCAATGTTATAAACATTAGTATATTTAGTGTGACGAATAATCTTCATCAATCAAGAGACCGTCAAGAATAGAATTGGAATATACAAAAAACGTTCAAAATTTTGCTATAAATGATACATTTCTAAAAAAGTGTTGTAATTAAAATAGACAACAAAAATGTTACCCCTATAGAGCAAATTCTTTATTTTTTTTTAATAGATTGCCTCTTTAGTTTGCTTTAAATAAAACATTACCACTAATTCTATACCATAGTACATAAATATACATGGAATTTAATTATTTTGTAAACATAACACAAAATACAAAATTCACAACTTATAAGCTTTGCCACTTTTTTTTAGTGTTTATGTTAACTTATATTGCAAGTTTCAACTATTCTCACAAAATTAACAACTTGATTCTACACTGATTTTTTGACACTTGATTCTACATGATTTAATTGTCAAAATAATCAAAAATTAATTTTTAAATAAATTGTCAATTTTTTTTTTTTTTTTTTTTTGCCACTGACCCAACATGGTTATCACACTAAATATCTAGATTGTTTCTTTAACATTATTATTATTATTTTTATTTATTTTTTTATTGAGAAACTTTAACATTATTATTTAATATACACGTGAATCAAACATAATGTTAAATTATACGTATCTTCTTTTTTTTTTTTCAAATTAAAGATGAGATTAAAGATGTTGTTTGAGGGAAATATATATTTTTATAAAAAGAAAGAAGAATAAATAGAAAACGCTCAATGATTTAAGGATTATAGAAAATATATCCTTTAGTCTAATATAAAATATAAAATATAAAATAATTACTTGTTGACATGCATGGAACGAGCTAAATGCCAAACCTAAGTGACCACCTATTTATTTATTTATTTATTGTTATTATTTTTTTGTTTATAAAGATATCTATTTAAAAACTTCTAAACTATATATTTAGTATAAAATGAATCTTTACTATAGCTTCCAACTATATATTATATTATTGAGAAGGGAAAAGGAGGAAGGTTAGTGGGATATTTGATATGGATCACATGCATTCTTCATATTCAAAGCATATTCTCTCCATTCTCTCTCTCTCATGGTTTCTTTTCCCCATTTTAAGTTTATTCAAACCAAGAGCAAACACATCATGATATCTCTTGCCATAAGATAATTTACTTTTGAGCTACTTTATGATTGATTTGCTACACCTGCACATTTGGAGCCATTTTATGAATATAATGGAAATCCAAAGATATAGTACTTTGGATAAGTTCAAATTTTTGTTGTGTATATGATAAGCTTCAACCCCAAATCAACAAGTATTTGGGATATAATTTCCAAAATGTGTAAATACAAAATTTGGGGTTTAAGATTAATATTTGAATACTTTTGTTATAAATTATATTCTCTTTTTATTTTCATTTTTGTGTATATTTTGGGTGTAGTGGTCTATGGTTTTAAATTTCCATTTGGCATGTCGATTTTTTTTATGAAATACTTAGGATGGAAATATCTTTTATCCAAGAAAATATGTAAATAAAGTGTAGTTCCACATGAGGAGTAAATTTTTAATTTATAAGAGATGACACAAAATTTAACAAAATTAGCAATAAAAATAAAGTGTCACTATGTTGAATTAATATCAACCTTAAGAATTTGAACATATTTTTTTAAAAAAATGCAAATATTTAGTTTGTTAATTGGCATACTTTTATGACTTTAATTAAATTTATAGTTTTTCTAAAATCGCATCAGAATTTTTTCAATATTTTTCTGAAATGTAGGCATGACATTTGAAATTTAAAACCTTCATTTATAAGAATATAGGGTTTTTTCTTTTCTTTTTTTTTTTTTTTTTGAGAAAATAACATAGGTACTTCAATAAGAGAAATGTTTGTATGCTGAATAGGGAGCATGCAGCCACTTATGTGGCATAATTTGATCTATTGATTTTTTCTTTTAAAAAAAAAAAAAATTCTCCAAATTAAAAACAAAATCAATGGGTCAAATTTTGCCACATGGTAGCTGCATGCTGTCTAGGCAGCATGCAAACATTTCTTCTTCAATAATGTTATCTGTACAAACCAAGTTACATGATCTCTACCTTATAAAACCCATAGTTTTACCAAATAAGATTTTTTTTTTCCCTAGAAAAAGACACTTCATATAAAAAAAAATATTTAAAAAAGTATACAAATACATAAATATGCAAATTTTGCACTACTTGGTCTCAACTTCAAACCTTTCAAAAAAAAAAAAGTCTCAACTCCAAACCTTATAAACCACCTATTTTGTTATATATGCTATCTACCAACATTATACATGCTATAAAAAATAAAATTAAAAAAAAAAAAAAAACATTATACAAGGTAAAGTTTCTAGACACACACAGTTACACAATAATCACAGTTAAATATATAAAATATCTCTTTAATTTGTAATGTGAGACAACACGTTTTCAGTCGGCAAACCCAAATTTGCCAACATACAAATAATACAATTATTAAGAAGAATTGTATCATATAAAAAATAATAATAATAATAAGATCAAAGAACAAAGAACAAAGAACAAAATCTCTTTAAATTAGAGGGCTTTACAGCTGGAGAATTTACAGACCAGACACGTTGGAAAAAGATGGAAGGCAAAAAAGGGGTAGGCCACAATTTCAAAGCTTGGGAAGGGCCTCCACACAATTAGTAGTTGAGATTGGTATCATTATTTTATAAAATATAGTCAAAAGAGAATAATGTATATTCCACAAAAAGAGATTTTGCAAGAAGTTCACAATAATTAATTAATTAATTAATTCAAATGGGTCCCTCCAAGGATTACTCATATCATACCATGTATCAATTAAAATTTATTAATTATATCTTTGATTTTGATGGTGCTAAGTGGAGTTTTTTTTTTTTTTTAATACCTTTTAATTGTTTTGATCGGTTTGTATCCAACTCGACTAATATTACGAGACATATTGTCTGACTCTATAATATTTGAATATTTAGAAAATTCGTACGAACGAATTTTAATTTATAAATAGCTAACCATTATGAATTGAACTTATCATTTAGTAGTTCTTTAAGTCCCTCTTAACTACTAAAAAAGTGTTTGGATAAGGTTGTGATGAGTTATTTTAAAGAGTTATTTAGAATAGTTAAAAATTGAGAATTGTAGTAAAAAAATTGTTTGAATGTGATTTTTTTTTGTAAATGAGTTAGAGCCAAAATTTTGTTTGGATATATATAAATTTAAAATGAGTAGTTATTTTGAGTAGTTAAAAAAAAAAAAAGAATGATTAGAAATGAGTGGTTAATAATAAGTTATTTTAAATAATTTGAAATGTATAATTAGAAAGAAGTGATTAAAAATGATGAGTTATTATGAATGATTAGAAATGAGTGGTTAAAAATAAAATGTTATTTTTTTTGTAGTAAAAATAAAGAGTTATTTTAAATAGTTACAAAAACTCGTTTTGATATAATTTTTTAAGAAGAATTAGTAAATCATCAATCTAAATCCTCCTTAACTATGGCAAATAAATATTCCCTTAGATACTCATCGATAACATTTGATAATGGGCGGTGGGGATCCGATAGTTCCATATTTTTTGGTCTGTGGATATTTTAATGAAGCATAAATTAAATTTCAGGTGCAATGCATGTTTCTGGATATGTTCCACTAAGCAGGCACGTGACAAAGGCTACAAATCACGTGGCTTTTGGCAATCCCACTTGGAATTATTTTCTAAATATCGTTTGAATTAATTGAGTTATAAATTCAAAATTCTCAAACATTTTCTTTTAAGAATAGGGAATGTCAACGGCTTGAAACATGTATCATTGCTCCACTCGGGCCAATTTTCCATATAATTATTGTGTCTGTGTACAATGAAGATCATGGAGAATTTGGAAAAAAAAATTAGGGTTTTTGTTAATAATTGATAAATTTCGACAAAGTGGTTGCATTATTGTTTTACTTTGTTTAAAAAAGTGTGTTGAATTTTGATGTTCCATTGATTTCTGTTGGAAATATTGTAGAAGGTTGGTTGTAGATAGGTTTTGAAAGAGTTAGCAGCCCATGTTTAGTATATGAGATTATAAAAAAGTTAGAAAGTTACTTTATTTTTAATTATATAATTTAAATAATGAGAAAATATCTTGAATGTTGGTGAAAGATAGTGCCTGCCTTAGGTGAGGTAGATGGTAAATACACCTGAGAATAAATGAGAAATGATATTCAATATTGATAAATTAGAATAATATTATTGATATTTAAAAATATATATGAAAAGAGCTTACTTATATTTAAGAAATGAAATTCAAAAATTAAAGTAACATGTAATAATATATGATAGAATTGCACTTATTAACTGTTGCGATAAGATATTATAGGGGCCAAAATTGTGTATATGTTGATTAAAAAAAAAAAGTGTATATGTATTAGAAGTTAGGATCAATGAGTGTAAAATATTTATAATGGGGTTGTAAATACATGATTTATTATTTCTGTACTTGTATTTACGGTTATTTTCTGTATTTGCTTGATGGTTTAATATATGACTATAATATAAAAAAGAAAATTATGGTACTAAAATTGGACCAAGCCTTCCTATAATTGACATGTATCATCGATAAAATGTTGAAAGTTCAAATACTTACCCTCAAATATTATTGTTGTACTAAAAAATAATAAAGAGAATTAGGGCAAATTACATATTAATCAAGATACTATAGTAATTTAGACTGGATTTCTATTTGAGTTTGTAAAGATGGTTTCGAAATTGATAAATTTAGCCCTATTTTCTCAGATTTAATTTTTATTTGGTGTCTAATATTTTCAAAACCAATATTTTCGGTCATTGAGATTTGGATTTTGCTTTTACGTACATTATCTATGGGGTTTAAAAGTGATTATTTATTTTGTTCATTGAGAGGTTTTAAATTTTAGTTTTTATTTGGTTGATGAATTGAATTCATCATTAACTGAAAAACGAATTCAGATTTTGACATGAACTTTTGACTTATGTCAACTATATCGTTGTAGCCCATTTGAAGATGTTCCATTATAAGTCAATGGGCAAAGAAGTCAATGGCCTTGTCGTTGACCACTCTCATTTTCTCATGTTGTCAAAGAAAAAGTAAATGCCTTGGTTAGGAAATAAATAGACCAACATGTTTAAAAAAACTAAAATAGGATTGACATGTTAGAGTGAGGTTGAACGTATCAAAAGTACTATGCTAACTAATTAAGAATCTAATAAGGATAAAGATTCCTTTCTTTTTTTTTTGGGAAAATGATACACTTTATTAATCTTGCAAGAAGCAAGGGAAAAGAGAAGAAAGGAGGGGAGAGTTAAAATTGAAATTTTAAAGAATAAAAAATAAAAATAAAAACTTGTCAACTTAAGGCTAACCTACAATCAAATAATTAGTAAAGAGAGAGGACATTCCGCAGCATTCAAAGCAATGTCTTTCAACTTTTTTAAACATTGTAATACTTTCTATCATCATGGATGATTGGTCAAGATGATTTTAAACAACAATGATGAATTAAATTTATAGTGGTCTCCTACCTATAAATTAATATCCAACAGATTTCCTTAACATCTCAATAGTGTAGAATTAGATAGTATGTTCCGTGATATTAGTCGAGATGTGTGCAAACTGTCAAGAGAGTTATGAATATAAAAAAAATATATGTATTGTGATACTTTTTTTTCTGTCCCCTTTAGAAGTTAAGTAGAATTAGTCCAAATCTTATTTGGCAAAACCATAACTTTAGGAGGGGAGAATCTAATGAAAGAGTTGTTTTTTATTTACTTGAATTGTAAAATATTATTAGTTTAAAAAAAAATTGTAAAATATTAAAAAAATAATAATAATAAAAAGTAAAATATAAAAGATATTTTACAACCGTTTACTATTATATAAGGAATGGTAATGTAGATATAAAACTATCGGCACTTCTCATATTAAAAAAAGAAAAAAAAAAAAAAAAAAGAACCAATTTTTAATTAATAAAATAATCGTTGACAGATTATATTTAACGTCGGCAGATGCTCATAGAAAAATTGTGATATGGTTATAAATATGTATAATTGTTGACGATTTATGTATACTGTTGGCGTCTAAGTATTAACATCAACATTGTTAAAAAAAAAGTATTAACATCAACAGTATTTTAAAATCGTTGACAATTAATTTATTATTGTAATGCAAATTCCAAATCTAATAATCTAATCCAAGAATGAATGCATATAAAGATGAACCAAGCTATAAAGAAATAGAAGGACAATAGACAAGAGAGACAAAACGTACCAGATTTAAGTAGTTTGGGAACATCCCTATTTCACTGTTGTGAATCGATTGAGCTTGATTGATTTACCCATAAATGTCATTGCCAAAATTTGTACAAGGGTTCTCAAAGGTGGCTAGGGTTTCTAAACTCTCTCACTCTCAAGGAAGAAGAAACCTCCAAATGTGCTTTATTTATGAGCATCATACACATCTCTCATGATTAATAAACTAACCCTTAATTAACGCAAGTTAAACATTAACTCACCAAATGGGCTAATACATGATGTGTAATTCACCTATTACAAAATACCCTCTTGAAGTACATAGCATAAACAAAAAAAACAATCAGAATATCATAATGATCTCGAGATCTCAAAAGCTCCAGACACACTTGGATCAGAACTTGTTCAAATTGAACAATCATAACAGAATGCCAGACTCGCCTGGTTCAAAATGCTACTCAAGCAAAGCAGCTCAAAACAGAATGTCAAACAATCTTGGCTCAGAATGCCAAACTCTCTTGGCTCAGAATGCCAAACAAACTCAGCTCATAATTCGCCCATGCAGAGCAAATCACAGAGATACTCAAATCTTTCAGAAGACAAAGCTTTAGTCAAAATATCTGGAGGATTGTAAACCATTTTCACCTTCAGTAATGACAACCTGTTCTCAACAACAACATCTCTAACAAAGTGGAATCTAACATCAATATGCTTGGTCCGATTATGAAAAGCATGATTTTTAGACAATGCCAAAGCACTCTGGCTATCACAATGAAAAGCAATCAAACAATCTATATCGAGCATTTCAGAAATCAAACCTTTGAGACAAAATGACTCCTTAACAACATCTGTCAAAGCAATATAATCTGCCTCAGTCGAAGACAAAGCAACAACTGTCTGCAAGTTGGACTTCCAACTAATCACATTGTCGAACAACATGAAAACATATCCTGTAACTCGGCGTCAGCAGCATAATCAGAATCAACATAATCGGTCAGGATGGATTCTTTAGATCTATTTGATCTCGTATATAAAAGACGCTTCGCGACGGAGCCTTTAATATACCTTAATATCCACTTTGCTGCTTCCCAATGAAGCTTACCAGGGTTACTCATGTTCCTGCTCACAACACTCATTGAGTGTCCTAAATCCGGCCTACACGATATCATGGCGTACATAATACTCCCAACAAGATTAGAATAAGACACTCATTTCATATCTTCAATATCTTCCTTAGAAGATGGAGACTGATACGATGATAATTTGCAATGTAGAGCAAATGAAGTCTTCACCGACTTGCACTTTCCATGTGAAAGTGTTTCAAAATACCAGTCAAATACTCAGATTAACTGATACTCAAACTGTGATCATCTCGGTCTCTGATCAACTCTGCACCTAAAATTTTCTTGGCAGCACCCAAATCTTTCATCTCGAATTTTCTGTTCAAAAAATCCTTTACCCTCTTAATCTCTACATCACTGCTAGATGCAATCAAGATATCATCCACATACAACAGAAGCAAGATGAAGCAACTTGCACTAACAACTTTCCGTATACACAAAAGTCAAAGGAGTTCTTAGCAAATTCATTCGCATATATGAATGAGTCAAAGCACTTATTCTACTACCTTGATGACTGCTTAAGGCCATAGATGAAACTTTTCAAATGACAAACCTTACCAGACTGACCATCTAATTCATATCCAAAAGGTTGTTTCATCAAAATATCTTCATCCAAGGTTCCATGCAAGAATGTCGTGGTCACATCCATCTGTTCCAGTTCAAGATTGAATTGAACAGCCATTGCCAATAAGGCTCTAATAGAGAAATGTCTGACAACTGGAGAAAAAACTTCAGTGTAATCTATCCCCTCTTCTTATGTGTAACCTTTCGCAACCAATCTTGCCTTAAACCGAGGTTGAGCAAACCCCTTAATACCTAGTTTCACCTTAAACAACCATCTGCAGTCAATGATCTTACAATTTTCAAGACGGTCCACCAAAATCCAAGTCTGATTCTTCTTCAAAGAAGCCATTTCTCAGTTCATCGACTCAATCCATTCAACTGAATGCTTAGAATTCAAAGCTTGCTTATAGGTATTCGATTCAGAAATGTTCTCATCATCATAATAGTACATAGCAAAACCTACAAACTGAGCTTCATCATATCTCGATGGAGGTTGAATTACCCTTCTCTGCCTATCTCTGGCAAGCTGATATGTCTAAATGTCATAATTCACAATAGAGGCAATTTCTTGAACATCACTCTCTGAACTAGCAGGAACATCCTCTGGCTCAAGAGCAACAATGGGATCAGAATGTGTAGTATCATCGATATGCACAGATGGCTCAGCAGAAGAATCTCTTGATGTGGAAGCAAAAGAAGAAGTCAAATCAGTTCTCGAATCCTTGCCAAGTAACTCAATCTCATAACTCATCTGCTTGGCAATTTTTGAATCATCTGAAACTTCACCACTAGAAGTCTCTTTCCAAGAAAATAATTCTTCGTTGAACTTGTCATCTCTGCTTACAAAACATTTCCTATCTTCTGATTCAAGAGACCAAAGCTTGTATCCTTTCACTCCCGAAGGATATCCAATAAAGATACATCTCTTGGCTCGCGAATCCAGCTTATCTTGTTTAGTATGTGCATAAGCTGCACAACCAAACACTTTCAAATGTTTCAGAATTGGTGGAGAACCGATCCAAATTTCTTGAGGAGTCTTAAAATTCAAAGCAGTCGAGGGACTTCTATTGATGATATAAGTAGTAGTGTTAACTGCCTCACCCCAAAAAACTCTGGGCAATCCTACAAATGACAACATGCATCTTACTTTCTCAAAAATTGTTCAATTGAACCTCTCTGCAAGTCCATTCTGTTGAGAGGTGCCCGAAACAGTCATAAATTTCTTAATCCCAGATTATTTGCACAAATCATCAAAGTTCTGATTAAGAAATTCTAACTCGTTATCTGTTCTGAAGGTCTTAACTTGCTTTTCAGATTGTTTCTCAACTAAAAACTTCCACTCTTTGAATTTCTGAAAAGTCTCATTTTTTGTCTTCGGCATAAAGACCCATAACTTTCTAGAGTGGTCATCAATCAGGGAAAGAAAGTACCGAGCTCCACCATGAGTTTAGACTCGAGCGGGGCTCCAAAGATTAGAATGGATATAATCTAATATCCCCTCTAATTTATACCGCAAAGCTCTAAAACTCAACCTGGTAGACTTGCCTAAAATACAATGCTCACAATTCTCAATTGCTGATGGCTTCATATTTCCCAAAAGTCTTTGCTTAGATAAGCAATCAAGTCCTCTGTAACTGATGTGGGCCAATCTATTATGCCATAATCTCGAATCCTTCAAATTGGAATCAGAAACTACATTGACCTCACCCTTAATAGCTAGACCTTGAAGAACATAAAGTCCTTTCACAAGCTTTCCAATCATCTTAACTTTGTTATTTTTACAAATCATCAATAAACCGTGGCAAGACTTATTGTAATAACCCAAGAGTTTGTTGCAAAATAAAGGTATTTTTTTGGAGTTGTAATTTGAAAGTGATTGGAAATAAAAAGGGCATTTTGGAGTTAAGTTTAAATGAAGGGGCAAGTAGGTCTTTTACACATGGTATTTAAGTCAAGATTGTGGATCCCTAGGTCATTTTTTTGTTACTGTTCATCCTCAAATTTCGCATTGTCTCTCCCCTTATCACACTCTTTTTCTGACCAGCAGCCGTTGCCGGAGCAGCTTGAGTTTCAGGCGTCGTCTCCGTGGTCACCGTCGATGTGTCATTACCATCTGTGAGCTGTAGGTGTCCGTTCGAGCTGTAGCTGACGACCTCGCTTGCATCGTTGTGAGTGTCTTCATGTGGGTCGCGCCGAGGGTACTGTTTTGTTGCCGCCCGTTCCTCGTGGTGGGTTCAAGCCAGCTGCCTGCGTTATCGCTTGTGGTTCGCGCGAGTTCATCGTCTTCAGTCGAGGATGTTGTCGTGGAAGAGTTGTTCGAGCAGTTGGGTTCATGTTCGCAGTGGGGATCCGCCGCTGGTTTGTGAAGAAGCTCGTCGCCGTGCTTCTCCGGATTTAGGTAAGAGGGTTTTGGTTTTGGGTCTTACTCAAATGGGGAAGAAGACCCATGTTTGGGATACGATTTAAAAGCATCTTAAGTTGGGTTTAAGTTATCCAAATGAGGTTTTAGCTTGTTTGGGTTCAAGTCTTAAGTTATTTAAGTTGAGAATAGTGTCGTTTGTTTCCAGGTTTAAACCCATTTAAATGGTGGATTAAGGCTGTTTGTTTCAAGGTTTAAACTTATTTAAAATTTGAATTGGGGGGTGTTTACTAGCTAGTTTGATGTCATTCAAGTTGTGGTTTAAATTTGTTTGGATGCATGGACTATATTATTTAAGTTGAGATTAAGAGATGTTTGTTTGCAAGCTTAAGTTTATTCAAGTCATGGATAGGTGGTGTTTGTTTCCAAGTTTGGACTTATTTAAATTATGGATTGAGCTTGTTTGGTTAGTGGTATAATGCATGTTTGGTATTGAGTTTAATGGGTGTTTGGCTTGGGTTAAATGGTGAGTTTTGACCCATTGACTTTTATTGACTAGATTTGACCTAAACCATTTTCTGTTCTTCAAGCTGAGTTTGCAAGGCACGTGTAGCCACCGGGTGTCTTTGGGACACATTTTTCGAGGTTTGTCATGGTTAAGTATTTCGATGTTCTAAGTCCGTTTTTGGTGGTTTAAGGTGCTAGTTTTGACCAGTTTGTTCTATTCAAGGTTCAGATCGAAGTGTTGGCTTTCAAGAGCTGCTAGTGGATTCTTGGAAAGCTGATAGTGGATTGGCCAAGGTAAGGGACCCTTTACCCCTTCTCGAGGACCTGTGGTTAATACATGTGTCGGTTTACTTGCATTAGTTATTTTGTCTGATTGTAGCATAACCATGTGCATTGTATGTTGCATTTTATTGCATCGAGAGCATATACATTTCATGTTTGTCTCTTGTATGACTAGTGAGGCATGAATCATGAATGTCTGCCTAATATGGTCGAGTTGCACGTGGTTGCATGATTGTCCTGATATGGACTTGCATGTGTTTGATGCACGGCTTAATGCCTC
>JBBMKA010064542.1:0-16824 GCA_037833695.1 Sechiopsis laciniata
TGTACTCTTGAACTCTAATCCTGCTACTGCTTGCTTCTTGCTTGCTTTGCTATAATATTATATATCGTATCTTCTTTCAAAAAAAATAGTTGCCTTACTGCTTTCCTGCTTCTCCATTGTGACTGAAAAAATCCAGAGATTTAGGGTTTGGAAATAATGAATGAGCTGAGAACCAGTTTTTAAACACATTTAATACACATCTCAGCCCGGAGATAATTGTTTTTTGGAAACTTAGGAGATTATTTAAATCTAAAGAATAATTAGTCAATTTATAAAAAAAAAATAGTAAATATAATCATTGGTACTAATAATTTATAATACATATGGTATTAATGATTTATAATGCATACAGTATTAAATTATATTAATGACTATAAAGATAAATATTTTAAAAAATAGGTTTTTTTTAAGGGATAAAATCGGAAAACATGATATTAAAATTCTGATTACGTTTAATTTTTTTTTTTCACGGTCTTTTTTTCGTTCTCAAAATCCCACTCGGTAAATCTCTATTTCCTTACCCTTTATTTTTAAAAGATCATGAAGTTGGTGGAAAGATTTTCACAATTGTTTATTTAAATTTTTTATCATTTATTGGCTAATTTTTTTTCCTATCTCTTTTTGGAGTTCAGTTTTCTTAAAAGTTTCAAAATTATTTTTGGGTAGAAAAATTGTATTGGACAAAAAATTGCCATGTTTCAGTTTCACTTTTTTTCAAAAGACCTCTTCAACAACTAACAACTGTAAACTTTTTCTTATTTTACCATGAACTATTTTCTCTCATACCAATTAGATAAAATAATGCAATATTGGATTTCAAAAAAATAATAATAATAATAATAAAAGAGAAAGAGAATTGGGTTTAGTTGATTTTTTTTTTTTATCAATTTAAATATTATATTGTTAATCGGTTAATTTGTAACAACATCCAACCTTATACATTAAAGCAATTCAATCTAGCACTACACCTATCTTTTTTAGTTGAATTATTTTTAATTTTTTTACAAGGTTTAATCTGATTGGGGAAATAAATATTTTATCTTTATTTTTTAAAGCTCGTATCATATTCAGCTTTCATTATCCATAAAATTGGTAAAAAGAAATTGCTTGTATACCAATTCTTTTTAGTTCAATTACAATTTTGGAAGAAAAAATCAAATCCATAACCTTTTTAGTAGCGGAAATATATTGATATTGTCTAGTTATTAGTCTTATTGGCATAATTTATCATATTATCTAATCTTGCATGCATATATAATAATATTGTTAGTTTGAGTTGGACCGAAACAAGCCAAAAGTTGATCAAATTGAGAACCAACACAATTCAAAAAAAATATATATATATATATATATATTAATTGTGTTGGTTCTCAATTTGATCAACTTTTGGCTTGTTATATATATAAAATCCTAGCCAACCTTCTCTTATGTCATTTATTTCAAGGACTAGATAAAATTGAATATATATTGAAATGTAAAAATATTAGTGTAATTTTGAAACAGCAATTAAAATGAAATTCCACTCAAACTTAGAGAGTAAAAATGTATTTTTCTAAAAAAACGAAGGATGTAGTAAGGATTAGAACATTTGCTTGAATTTGTGAAACTAAAACATGGCAATTTTTTGTAGAAATTTAAATTAACAAATGATCAAAAAGTTTAAATTAACAATTGTGAAAATCTTTCCACCAACTTCGTGATCTTAATTTTTTAATTGAATGATTATAGCAACTCGAGAGAATAAGATCATGAACTAAATCCTAACAGCCTCACAAGATTATATTATCACCAAGCAAATAGAATTGGATTATTTTGTATAACATTGAAGATAATTATTTTTATAGGATTAATTTATTTTCATCCATATGTTTATACGCTTAAATAGTAAAAGTAATAAAATTTGAAAGGGCATGAAGAACTAATCCCCTACACTCCGATAATAACCCACTGATTTTAGATTCAGACTTGGAGAAATATAATAATCTGTCTATTAAAGGTATTACCAAACCCTAAATCTCTGAATTTTTTCTGTTACAATGGAGAAGCAGGCTATGAACATTATTAAAAATTGGGGGCTTCCACTTCCACTGCATTTTGGTTGGGTAATCTTCTCCAAACTTTCGATCTCCAGTTTGCCAGCCTGCAGGTTAGTTTGTAAATCATGGAATCATCTAATTTTGGATTATGCAGCTGATTCCTCTCCTAAAATCCTTCCAAACGCCATCATTTTCTCTACCTGTGATGACGAACCCTATTCCACCCGACCTCTTAAGGGTTTCCTCAATCCCAAGATTCATTGTTTCGATATTGATACGTTGAGTTTTGTTGCCTCGTGTACCATTGTCGGACCTGATGTAGAGCGTATTATTATTTACCATTGTTGCAATGGCCTCTTGTTTATTGAAAAAGCTGGCTCTCACATTCGATGTGAGGGCATATTTAATCCAATGACCCATAAATTTTTTGAAACTACTCGCTGTGGTAAACCTAATTTATTGAGAGGATTTGGTTTCAGCCCGAAGACCAAGCAATACAAATTGTTCCAAGCCTATTCAGGTTGCAACTTGGAAATTTTAAGGTTGGGTAAGAACCATAATCAATGGACATCTGTGTACCTGTCTTCTCCCATAACTCTTTCATCTTATGGAGTTTATATGAATGGAGTCATATATTGGTTGGGAAAAGAAAAAAAAAAAAGAACGTCATATATGCTCTTGATGTTGAAACTGAAAAATTTGAAGTGACTTTTGTCTTGGAAGTTGGACCTTACTCCCGCCATGCCATACTTCAAGCATTTGATTCTACCATATATGCCATAGTTTTCATGAGGAAGCCATCTCAAATTCAAGTTTGGAAGATGCTAAGGAAAGATTCTTGGATTAGAGATTTTGTTGTTCCAGGTGTATTTAGAGATACATCAATTAGTCTCCTTAAAGCAGATGATGAAAAAATATTCGTGCGAATAAAAAACAATTTGATTTGTTTGGATAAATCTGCGGGGACGATAAAGAAGATAAAAACATTGATTCCATTTGAGAGAAAATTTTTAACTTTTTCTTGTAATCTCATAGAATCTTTACATTTTGGTTCTCTCCTTCACATTCTCACGGGGAATGAACTCAAGAGGGAGGAGTAAGGAGCTCAAGTCTTTTCTTTTACTTTATTTAAGATAGGCCAAGGATATATACTTTTTTCTTTTATTTAATTTAAGGCATTTACTTTTATCTTTTTTGCTTGGTAAGAAATAAGTTTATTTCACCCATTAGAAATGACCAGAATGCTTGGCAACAATGTGACAAATAATTTACCATTTTTTTAGCTTAGTATGGATGAAATTATGTTCAACCAATTTCTTTTGTGATGATACCATAATATTGGAGACATCAAATTTAAATTAAAACTTAAAATTATTTATTAGTACAATCAATGTGGATATAAATATTCAATTATATTATTGATGAGTTGAGCTCACTTAAGCTAAACTTATTAACTATTATATTTCAAAACAACTAGCTATAATTTTAAATGGCAATAATAATGATCAATCAATTGAAATCAAAGAATGTCATTGTCCAACTAAACTTTTCATTTGAAATATGTAAAAGCATTATACCTTACAAAATCTAGTCAGTTCTCAAGCGTCACTGATCACTAGGCTGTGCAAAATCATGTCTTCATGTTCTTATTTTTTTTGTCAATTTTTTGTTATCTTACATGAATCTAAACCAATGGATAGATGGTAATTGGTAGGTAAGAAAACCATCATGGAGTGATTTAATTGGTTAAATAAGACTTTGAGGTGCATAAGGTGATGAATTCAATTCATGGTGATCACCTACCTAGGAATTAATTTCCTACGAGCTTCCTTGACATCCAAATATTGTAATGTTAGGCGGTATACTCCGCTACATTAGTCAAAGTATGCGAAAGCTGGCCAAAACAGTCACAGATATAAATAAAAAAAAAAAAAAATGAAATACCATACATTTGTGTTGCAATGGAAATTAAAAAGCAGGTAAAAAAAAGTGTGGTTCTGTACTCATGAAGTTTTTTTTGAAAGTATCGTCATTGAAATAAATTTTAATATTTGGAAAGAAGAGAAAATTTGTGTAATGACATATCGTTTAGTCTTATCACCTATCTTAGATTGTATATATAATATTTCTGACGTATCTATACTTCAAAACTATATTAAATATATTGTATGTGTTAAGTGAAAGAAGATTCAACTTATGGTGAGTTTAGGCGATATGTCTAATGACATTAGTCGAAGTGCACGCAAACTAACCGGAACAATCATGGATATCAAAAAAGAAAAGAAAATGGAGAGCTTATATTTTCCAAATTTTGAACTACAATGATCGAGTTTTACTTAATAAGACTATCTCTCTTTGTAAAAGTTGTATGGAGAAACCAATCTATTGAAGAAAATGGAAGAAAAGAACACGAATGGAAAATAATATAGATTATTCGTAGAACAAGGCCGTACGAAAATTTGGAGCTCAAAATTGTAAGCCCTCAAATTTTAACCTATTTTCAAGTAGGTTATCCACTTGCCAACAAAAGCAGGAGCTCAACGCATGAATGTTTATTCTATGACCAAAAAGTTTTGGGTTCGAGTCTCCCATCATCAATAATTGCAATCTCAAAAAAAATCTACTTACAACCACCATGCCCCAAACTTACGGTAGCATAACAATGCCAACCATAAGGCAGCATCGAGGCCTGAAGTCAATCAAAACTATTCCATTTCCAGCATTATCATGAACTGGGACCTATTTGCTTTTGTATAGCTTTTCTTTGATTCCCTTGTAGGAATAATACTGTATCATCTTTTTCCCTTCTTCCTCCCTCGCTCCTTTTCTTAATAAAATCTTTCATACCGTGGAAATTGTTTCCTAATAACTATCGAGATTTAATAATTCATCTATCCTTAATTGTTGTTGAGTTTAAAGTAAAAAAAAAAAAAAAAAAAAAAAAAATCTCATCTTTTCCATTCAATAGCAGTCTGACAATTGTTTCTTAAGCTGTTTTCATCTGTGAATAGAAAATTGTGTTGATCAATTTTTAATATAGTATAGTAATGTACACTCCTTTTGATAACCATTTTTAATATTTTTATTCAAACTTCTTACCATGTGTTTCATCTTTCATATCATATATCCATATTTCTTTAAAAGAATATGTGAATGGGGATACTTTAGATTTTTTTTTTTTTTTTTTTTTTTTTTTACAAATTTTGGTTTGATTTCTAAAATTGAAGGTAAGATATAAGTATCTAAATAAGAAAAAAAAAACGATAACAAAGTGGTTGTAGAAATTTTAAAAATTTAAAAACAAAATAGTTATCAAACGAGACCGTAATGCCTTGAATTCAAGTCAAGGTTACTTCCTATCAAGTATAGCATGTAAATCAACTTCTTTCGTTTAGGTAGGTCATAGATGACTTATTGAGCCACTAAACCCGTTCTCAGAAAGGCAAGCAAGGGACTTGCTTATTATTTTTCTTTATTATTTTTTTATATATAAAACAAACACATAAATAAAAGACTAAAATATATTAAAACGCCATGATACATCCCAAAAAAAAACAGTGGTCAAAACTTCGACTACAACTTTTTTTTCTTCGGACTTAAAATATATTTTAAGTTGAGCAATACTTACATCTCTATTTTTATATGAAATTGCGTTAATTTGGTTATTTATTTTCCATTTCATAATAAATATTTGAAGTTAAATAATATTATCTCGAAGATTAAAGGAAATGAGTTGATGGAAGATTTTCATAGATATTTGATAAAGAAATCCAATAAATTATTTTAGAAATAGATGGAGAGAGAGCTATAATTATTTTAATTTTCTAATTTTACCCTTCAAAGAGCAGAAATGACCAAAACAAACATCCTCTCAGGGCTGAGATGTCGCGTATAAAAAGGCGTTCAAATCGTTTACAAACCCTAGTCCCTGAATTTTGTCTCATTTATTATTTCTAAATCATAATGTAAAAAAGACCGTGAAACCAAAGAGAAAAAATCGTAATCTGAATTTTGGGTATTTGACTGATTATTATGTTTTCCGATTTTATTTCTTTTTATAAAAATCTATTTTATCTCTAAAAAAAGGAAGAAAATGACCAAAAAAAACTATCCGAAGGGGCTTAGATATCTATAAAAGGTGTTTAAAAATCGTTTTCATATGATTCATTATTTCCAAACCCTAAATACCTAATTATTTTCAATCAGAATGGAGAAGCAGGCTATGAACATTATTATAAATTGGGGGCTTCCACTTCCACTGCGTATTGCTTTGGTAATCTTCTCGAAACTTTCGATCTCCAATTTGCCTGCATGTAGGTTAGTTTCTAAGTCATGGAATCATCTAGTTTTAGATTATACAGCTAATTTCTTTCCTAAAATCCTTCCAAACGCTATCCTTTTCTCTACAATTGATAATGACCCTAATTCCACTCGACCCCTTAAGGGTTTCCTAAATCCCAAAATTCATTGTTTTGATATTGAAACCTTGAGATTTGTTGCCTCATGTACCTTTGTCGGACCTGAAGTAGAGTGCTGCAATGGCCTTTTATTTATTGAAAAAGGTTGTTTTGAGGTTGAATGTGAGGGCATATTTAATCCAATGACCCATGAGTTTTTTCAAATTCCTACCCCTGAATTACATTATTACTTATATGAAGGATTTGGTTTTAGCCCTAAAACCAAACAGTACAAATTATTTAGAGCTCTCTCCGGTTGTAAGTTGGAGATTTTAAGGTTTGGTAGCAACCATAATCAATGGACCTCGGTGTACTTGTCTTCTCCCATAACTCTCAAATCTCATGGTGCTTATATGGATAGAGTTGTCTATTGGGTTGGAAAAGAAAAAAAAATGAGTACGTCATATATGCTCTCGATGTTGAAACCGAAAAGTTTGAAACGATTGCTATTTTAGAAGTTGGCCCTTATTCTCAAAGTGGTCGCCTTCAACCATTTAATGGCACCATTTATGCATTTTTTCGGTTCAGTAAGCCTGCTCACATTCAAGTAAGGAGGATGCAAAAGAAAAATTCTTGGATTAGAGATTTTAACCTTCCTCGTGAATTGATTCATAAACCAATTAACCTAGTTAAAGCCACGGAAGATGGAAAGATATTCCTTCCCATAGCAAATGACTTGTTTTGGCTGAATAAATTTGAAAACAAGATCGATAGAAAGAACAAGATAAAAACATTGATTCCACCTGAGAGACGATTTACAAGCCTTTATTGTCCTATAGAATCCTTACATTTTGGTTCCCTCTCGTGCATCCTTGCAGGTGAGGACTAGGAAGTACTTTTATTGATTGGTGAACAAGGTGGCAAATAGTTTTACTTTTTTTTTAGATTAGTATAGATTAAATCATGTTCAACCAATTTATTTGAGAAGTTATCATAATATTAGATATTAGAGAATCTGAATTTAAACTTATAATTATTTTTTATTTTGTTAGTATAATAAATGTGAATATGATTGATTTAATATATGTCAATTATTGTTGAGTTGAGGTCACTTCAATAATCAAAGATAATATGCTTCAAAACAACTAGCTATAATAACAAATAGTAGATCAAACAACTAGCCTTCAAAAACTTGTTAGAACAAGCAACAATAGTACTATGCTTCTAGGCTAATGATCATTGTCCAAATATTTATTTTATGTATGAGCATAATCCCTTGAAAAGATCTAGAAGTTGTCAAGTCTCACTAATCAGTAACTTGTGCAAAATTGTGTCTTTGTGTTTTTCATTTTTAGTCGATTTTTTGTTGTGTGGCTCGAATCTAGACTAACGCGCATAGGTGGTAGATATGAAATACTATATGTTTGTACGCACTTTTGTTACATTGAGTATTGAACATTATAATCTGATTTCTCCTCATGAATAGTAAATATGCTTGTATTTAAAAATCTACTATCTCTTTAATGATCAACAACTCTCTTTTTTCCTTCTTGACCTTCCATTTTTTTTTTAGAGAAATGATATATTGTTAGAAAATAACAAAAGAGAGAATGGTTGAACAAAGAAAAAGAATTGGGAATTGGGAGGTTGAAAGGGTAAGAGGATAATAAAAAATAAAATAAATAAAATAAAAATACAGTACATCATATATGCTCTCGATGTTGAAACCGAAAAATTTGAAGTGATTGTTGTTTTGAAAAGTTGGCCCTTATTCTCTAAGTGCTTGCCTTTGACCATTTAATGGCACCATTTATGCATTTGTTCGGTTCAGTAAGCCTGCACACGTTTTAAGTCTAAAAGATGCAATAAAAAGATTCTTGGATTAGAGATTTTAATCTTGCCCACGAATTGATTCATAAACCAATTAACCTAGTTAAAGCCACCAAAGATGGAAATGTTCAAATTAAAAGTTAATGGAATGCTTGGTGACAAGGTGACAAATAATTTTATTTCTATGACCAAATAATGTTCAACCAGTAATCTCAAAAGAAAAAAAAACAATAAAGGAATTATGTTCAACCAATTTGTTTGAGAAGTTATCATAATATTAATATTTATTAGAGACATCAAATTTGAATTTAAAATTATAATCATTTTTTTAATTTTGTTAGTATAATAAATGTGGAAATGAAGATTTAATATATAGCAAGTATTGTTGAGTTTCTCTTTTCTAATTGTTTTCATATGTAGTGTCACACCCACGGATAATGTAAAGCCACATGCTTTCTTTCTTCAGATTAAAGAGGATTTTTTAGAGACAAAAAAAAACGAGATGTGATTAATTTATAAAGTATCATATATATATATATATATCTTCTTTTTTTTTAGTACAAGTTGGAAAGGGGATTACAAATACCGATTCAATTGACCGAACTGTGATCGTGAAGTAAAAATGAATTAACATCAAACCAGATAACCCACTGCATTCTTATTTTAATTATATAAAAATTTTAAAAATATTTCATACATAACAAAACATAAAATATTTAATTTGATTGAAATCTATTAATTTCAAATTTTAATCGATTGAAACCTATCAATTTTATGTTTATCAATATAGCGTGATTAAATTAATTTTAAATTTTTTTATAAAATTTTGATTCAGTAAAAACAATTTTCTTTTTTATACTAACAAAATAATTGCTATATATTAAATCTAGAAAATTATTTGAAGAATCTAGGATTATAATTGAAGAATCTAGGACTATAATTGAATTTTTTTTTTTTTTTTTTTTTTTTTTTAAAAAAAACTTATAAAACTAGTCAAATTTAAAAAATAATTATTACTTTTTAAAAAAAAATAATAAATAAAATCATTGGTATTAAGAAGTAGTACAATATTGATGAATATTTATAATACATAATACAATATTAATCATATTAATAATTATGAATGCAAAAATTTTAAAATTTAACTAGTGAAAAAGTATCCAATACAATTTTCCATTTTTCTATTGGTGATCAGCTCCAAGGATCTGGCATTACGAGAATTTGATGGTTTGGGCAATTAATTCAATCCAAATACATCAACGAAGATTAAAATAAAGTAAATATTATAAGAATCAATTAAATTCATAATTTAACAACACAATTATTGATTAAAGAAATCAAAACAAAATTAATAATCCAGCAATAAAATAAGTTTCAAATGTGATTTCTCGAGCCAAACCTCCCAAGTTTCTAATGGTGAGAAGAAAAAAAATACAGGCAAAAAACATAAGCTTATTAAAGATATTTACATGCAATGGACTCTTAGATTTCAAGTAGAGAGTTGGTTTGGGTTACTCAGAATCCAGTTTTTATTACAATACTATTTTGGTCACATAGCTCAGCCCTCCTAAGATAATTTTCCACTGGTGTGATCTCTCTTCTTCAACCTCATAATTGACATCGCATAGAAGGCAGAAAATATGTCTGAAACGTCGACGTTTTCTTGCAGATTCAGGCCGAGACACACCGACTACTAGTAAATGCACCCAACTGAATTCAGATTCACTACATTGCTCCGAGTTACAAGAGCTTATATACAGAGTGGAACTATGGTTTGGAACATCAAGCCAGCCCCAACCATCATCAAAGACACACACGGGCATATACATACATATTTTTAAGTATAAAGAGTAAACTAGACTAGACAACCACCACAATACTACTAACTTCACACCTCCAAAATTCAATACATCATTTCTACCACCTACCTATAACAAAAGGCCGAAAACCTTCCAGCCTCGTTGTGCATTACTCTACTCAACTGCTTTCGACTGCATCAAAAACCTGCCACAAAACAATCTTGGTTTTTCAGTTCCAACCATGTCAAACAGGACGGATGAGAACAAATATAAATATTAAATGTTCTAATAACTTTCACAAATCGATCAATATTTCGGGCCTCTCACCTATACCCCACAAAAGCAAAATACCTAAGAACTCTCTGGTGGTGCTGACATTGATGGTACTGCCCGACTTTTAGTCTCTTTGGCTTCTTCTCCTTCAACAGATGGATTCTCATCACCTTTCAAAGTTAGGGATCCTGGATTCATCTTCTGGACCTCTTCTTTTGTGTAGATAAAAATCTTTCGAACCATACCACAAAACTCCCTGAAATTAAAGCCAATCCATAAGTTATTCAAAATTTTGATAGCACAAAGACAACTAAGAGACGGTATATATGATCATGCATGATTAGTTCTTACTGCCAGGGGTCGTCTCCAACAAGCATCATATCACCTTCATCATCCGTATATACGATAAGCCAATTCTTTTTGGGTAGCAGCAGCTCGCCACCAAATTCAAACAGATGGTCCAATTCAGCAACCAATTCATCATAATTGTTGAACTTGCTTAGATCAACTGACCTTCCAAGTGCAATCCCCTGCTTGTGAACCTGAAACCAATAGCCCCCCGTTATGCCAGCTCCGGTTAACCTCAAAACTAATAAAGAAATTAAGAATGAGTTGGAGTAAAGCGTACTACCTTTGTACAGCTCCTTGTTGAACCCTGTGATCTGTTCTGTGCATCTTTTGAGTTTGGTGTGCATGTTTGCTGTGACTTATCAGCCTCATTGGTGGAAAGGGATTTATCAGCCAACTTCGAACCCCTAGATAATTCAGACTTGAGATCAGACTCGTTTGTATGGATCTGATGTACAGTAGGATGCATAACATCTGCCTCGTTCATCATATTTCTATTGAATCCTGTAGGCTCTGAAATAGCAGGATTCTTAATTAGTGAGATCCCAAAAAGCTTACAATTTCCATCTTTGGATTTCAAAATATCTTGGTTTTGAAATAACATGGGTTTTGACATCAGTTCGGATGAATGAACTGGATAGTCAAGATGAGATGGAGGTGGAGGCATCAACCAGTTTCCATTAGGTTGTTCAATTCTATAACAATGGGCCATGGAATGATCACCAAAGCCATTATAGGTAGCATTTCCTCTCACTTGATAAGGTAAGTCACCAGCCTGAATATGAACCTTCTGACTAGAGTCGACCAGGTTTAGTGAGAGACTGGAAGGCAAGACAGGCCATGAGCTACCACCAAAGAAGTTAAACTTTCCATCTTGATCCATTGCATGCTTTCTGACAGAATTTGCAGTTACTATCGCTGAATCTCCCATGGAAGCTTGGATACCACGGGATGAATCAATATTAGCGCCAAAACCTGACAGGAGATCAGTGTAGGTTGGCTCACCCCTTCCTAGAGGTATCCAGTCATCTGCTCCATGTTTCTTAGATGTAGAAACCACTTCAGTCTTCTCATCATCTCGTGAAGGAGGCCACATAACAGGTTTTTCAGCAGCATCAGGCTCATTGCCATCAATAAAATTCCCTCTCAAGGTCGAGAATTCTTGACCTTGCAAGACCCTTGTGAATGCACTGGCTGGCGATGGGTCTACAGTCATTCGTGATGAGCCTTCTCGCGTAACAGAGGAATCAGGGGATGTAGGCACCATGTTTGATCGAGGTCTCTTAGGCCTAGTCATTGGAAGGGGGTTCAGTACAGGAGGAGCAAGAGCAGGCTCAATTTTCCAAGGAGAGACTTTCTCCGGACGAGAGATTGTAGAAGTTTCATCCCACCTCACCTAGAGGAAAACAAAAATGCTGCTTAAACATTCCAAAAATACAAGGTTACACGTCTTTAAGAAACTCCATATACTACCTTCAGACATCTCCACTTGGAATCTTTCCACCTTTTGGCATCAGCGTCTTCACATCCAATAATAGTACCGGTGAATCTATAAAATGGAAATTAGAATCATCAACAAATTCCCATAAAGAACTTCATCAAGAGAAAGAGGGTAACACTAGCAGATAGTTAAAAGCCAAATTCCAGTCAATACAAATTTCATGGTAACAAAATATACCTCTGCTCAGGAGCCTCTTCACCTTCAAATCTCATCTTGAACCTCATTCCTATGGTGTAGCTCTTCTTAATAGACTCCATATACTGGTCATATGGAACAATGAATTCAGAAGGGCTTGTCCTGAACATACATTAGCAGCCATTAGTGTTTTCCCCTATGATGTAATTGCAAAATTTACATGGTAGAGATATGAGATGGCATATCATAAGCAATACCTAGGCTTATAGTAGACAGTGAACCTCGTGCCTGTAGAAATGGCATGCCAAGCAGTTGCAAGCACACCAAGATGCATGCTATGGCTAGATATGACCGACGAGGGGACGTTGCCATGTTGTCTCATGGCACGCCTTACACCAACGCGCAGTTCTCCATTCTCACCCCTATCATCAAATATATGTTGTTTCCAATTAGACCAAATGATGTTTAATAAAATAATTGACTCTATGCAAAAAAAAAAACTGTAAACATGATATATTGACTTCTTAAGTAACGATAGAGTCATCAAACCTCAAGAATATAAAAGCATCTCCTGCAACCAGTCTTTTTGAGCTCACAAAAACACTCCAACCACTCTGAAGCAAATGCCTACGTGGTTGTCCTGATATCATGAAAGCTTAAATGTTAAAAAACAGACCAAATCAAACAAATCAACTAAACATGGTGTCGTCAAAATATATTTCTAATCAACCAACGTGGCATGAAAGCTTAAGATGTAGGATCCTGTTTCAAGGTTGGAAGTAGAAGAAGCTAGACTGGCATGTGAAATATTAGAGCAAGTGATTACGTATATGAGTCAATTTTATTGATAACAGCATCTATATTGTAACAAACAAAGCCTCATGTCGGTAACCATGAGGAGATCAGGGATCCAGGAAAAGTAATTCTAATTCATAATTCATTACCTCGAAATATATGACGAAAGCGCCATTCATTTCCATGCAAATCCTTTGCAACCAATTCCTGGGTAGGAGGCTGTCGTGACATGTCCTAGAAAAATCAATTCTGACATTCAGTTTTGGTAGCAAAGAAAGAAATGTCATCAAGATAAAAAACCACAAATGTACCAACCAGTGGAGGAAGACATTCATCAGCATGACGTCTCAAGACTGAAAACCCCCCATGAGTACTGGTGTCAGAGGCAGTCAGAGTTTTGCAAAAAGAATGCACGTGAAATCTACGTGGGGGAGGAGGAGGGGGTTCCTTGTCCACAGCATCCTCATCTTGCTGTAATTAACAAACACAACAGGTCATCAATATGTAAAACACGTTAGAAGTTTAAACATAGTATAACATATAAAACTTCAAGCCAACGAAGGGAATTTACATTAGGCTCCGGAAGTAAAGTTATCTGTGCAAACACCTCATCAGTATCCGGCTCAGCCTGAAATTCACAGACATAGGATTTGTCACATCAATGACAAAATAAAACTACCTAGTAGAAATCTTCCAGCCTGCAACCTTCACAGTTGATTTTCAGAAGAGAAGAAAAGATAGAAACGAGAAGCCCCAATATGCCTCGAATTAGAACAATGGTACCTTTAAGTGCACATGAATAACGCGACAGAGGATCTTGGATGGAAGGTTATAAACAGGCATTTGTTGGTCTGCCACTTGATTAGTTGATGCCTCCACCTGATCCAAAAACCAACCAAACATCAATCATGAAGAAAGTTCAATAAAAAGTGAGATTAGAAATGAGGCAGATGGAAGGTCTAACAAACAAGGAGATGGGTAGGGAAAAATTCCAATGAACCATAGCAATATGAGGTGAAAATAGAGCTGAGATTATTCATCAAAGCAACCTTTTAGTTGGCAGAAGGGAAGAAAAGAAAATAATGGAACACAAGAAAATGAGATTTGGCTTTAGATATTAAAAAAAAAACCATGTTATGTTATGATAAATCTAGAAGATAAAAGATGAAATGGTAGAAAAAACCTGCTCGATGTGGCCCTGAGGGAAGTAGAAGACACGCTCATTTTCACGAGGGACAGCAACGAGAGGACCAGCACAAGCATTCCAAAGCTCAGTATAGAGCGCGGTATCAGCATCTGTAATAGCAAAAAACAGAAAAATTGAGAGGGTGAGTAGAGAACGAGGGGGGAGATGAAGAAAGGTGAGAGAATTAAAAGGAACAATGAATACCCCTGGCAGAGAGAGCGTTGGATGAATCAGAGGGGGCCTTGGTAGAATCAGCATGACCATCAAATCCGGAGGCAGAATTGGGTTTGACTGAAACCTCGGAGGAGGCCATTTCTAGTGAATCTGACGACAGATCTCAGAGGTTGGTATGGAATTGGTAAGTGTCATGCAAAAGCAAGAAAGAGAAGGAAGATGGAAAACCGTAGGTAGTAAGGAGAAAAAAGGAGAGATTTGCATGGAAATCAATGACTAGATAATGGTTTCATTTCAACATGCCTCCATCTGGTCACCAAAAGCTTATGAAGATTAAAACACCTGCAAAATAAGTTAGTTAGGAAAGGGGTTCAACACAAACAAGTACTCAGTAAGTTTTCCACAGAGAGAAAACAACATACATACAACAATACTACTCATATACAATATACATAGAAGACTAGACCAGTAACATATGTAACAAACTAAATTCATAAATCATAATTATACCTAACAATATGCTCATGACATATATAAAGCTCGAATTTCAAGCTCAGCGCACAACTTAGACCTCACATCTCTTTCTACCCTCTCAAACTCTTATGAAATACGATTGAGATCATTCAATTATTACATTTACCCTTGAACAATTATATCCAAGACTTCAATGCTTCTTTAGAGTGCTCGATTCATCTTCAACCAACATTCATATGTCGACCGCCAGACCATTTACACCCAAGTCATCGACACCCAATAGTGAGTCATACTCATCATGCTTCTAGACTCTGTTTTATGACTAAGACCACAATACGCTGGCAACATAAAAATGATGCAACGTTACAGCATGCTGGTAGACAACAAATTCAACAGCCCAGCATGCATAACATCAAAAAATTCAAACAAATTTCTTACATACAAACTAGATGCCTATATCGTTCCTAAAATTTTAGCAAGAGGTTCCGAAACCAAAGGATGGGATTTAGAGTCTATGCTTAGTACGAAATACTTAATCGAACTACAATGTGCTCAAGAGAAACACACTTACACTACAATCACCGTAATACTGTTGATAGCACTCCAAAACAGACCGGAGCCTAAAACAGAGAGTATCCAAGGTTTATAACTTGAAGTAAGGTACTTAATTTGGATCGAAAAGGTTTGAACAGAACATTACTACCTAAAACATACCAAAATGGACTCAATCCCAGTCCGAACCACCCTTAAATCTAAAAGCATAATTTTTCAATGGTTATAATTTACAAAAATCCTTTCATCACTTGATCAAACACAAGAAGTGATTAGAGCAAGCCGTTACCAAAATCTTACCCGAAGATTTCGGTCTTTGTTGGAAAGAAATAAAAAGCACTCGAATTAGCTCAAAGCTACAACAAGAGCTCCAATAATTAGAAACAACATTTACCGCCCTGAAATACATTGAAACTTACCAATTAGCATCAAACAACGTCGGAAACGTGCTGCTCGGTGTTCAAAAGAGTTAAAAATCGCAAATCCGAACCTCACAGCCTATGTGTAAACAGATCGGGAACCACTTGAGTTGTATACCACAAACCGGAGCAATTCAGATGTCTGGAATTGAGGGCGTACTACTGAAACCCGTGAATTATCGCGTATCTTCACCGGAATCGTGAATCGGTCAGCTACCGTCGCAGATCTGAGATCAAAGGCGTTGCTGAAGGAGTTAACCGGAGGTAGGAATCGTTGTAGGTTAGTTTTTGCAGACGGTATGTACGATGAGGACGACGTCGAGATGAAGATTCTGCAGATCTGAACGTATGAGGGGCTGGAAACGTCACGGCGGCCGGAAAACGTGTGGTTGCCGGAGAAAACGGTGGTCGGAGAAGAGAGATAACGGCGAGGAGAGGGGTGTGAAGCTCTGGTTTGCGTGAGAGAGAGGGAGAGTGGAGAAGGTCAGACTTTAGGGTTTACTTCCTTCTTTCCCTTTCCATTTCTCTTTTTTTTTTTTTTTACTTTCCGCTCCTTGAAAAAAACTCTAATAAATAAAAAAGGAAAAAAGAAATTAGAGTCTCCTAAATTAACCGTCTCTCCCAAATGTGAAAGTAATTTCTTTCCAAAAATTCAAACTAATTTCATTTTCTTTTAACCTTTTTTTTTTTAAGTACTTCTTTTAACCTATTTTGTTGTCATGTAAATTGTTAAAAAAAATAAATAAATAAGTTAGATGAATTTTTTTGAGTTATCATCTTTTATCTTTTTTTTAATCAACAATATTTTAAGATAAGAATTTTAAGAGCAATCTCAAAAATATTCAATCATACATCTTAATAAGATATCTTAAATCATTAACTTTGAACGAATATTCAATTTAACA
>JBBMKA010064553.1:4428-16824 GCA_037833695.1 Sechiopsis laciniata
CGAAACATGCCAAGGGGAAAGAAACAGTTATTATGACCTTTGAAGGCCTCCAAAATACAAGCATTATCTACTGCACTAGCGGAGATCATATCGATTGCTCCGACTTTTCTTCGGTCATGTTTATTGTATTAGCGTTCAAGATAGTTCTATTCTAGATACCCTATATTCCCATCATAATCATTCGAAAGTCGAAGAATTAGTTGAGAGGAAAAGAAAAAGTTGTTATTTATGGTTTTAATGATAGGAGGACTAGTGGATGCATACTAACACTTTTGTTATAATCAATAGCTCACAAGTTAGCACCAAGGAAATTTCAAAGACAAAAATCTAAATAGATACAACGAAAATTGATAAAGATCATTTTCCACCCAAAAAAAGAAACAGTTTTGAGGCTATTGTTATCATGGCCCTTGTGTTTGCCTCAACCATGGCAAGTCTGTATCTAAAGAAGAAGGCATACCTATATGCGGTTCGGTAGAACTCGAGTACTTCCCCTTTTTAGACCAAAGCCAGATCTTTGAAACAGAGTAACTCTCTCCTTTAGCTACACTATTCAACTTCTTCCCATCCAAATCTACTTGGACTGGAGAGATGTTATTTGGTTCAGTCCCTTTTGAGGACTGGTTATTATCACCTTCGTGTTGAGCTCTAGACAACGGAATTCTCAGGTCAGCGTCTATAACAACGTATTGATACGACCCCATCGAGTAACATCTCCTAGCATCCAAATTACTACTACTAGTTTCTCCAACCTCGGTCTCTACAGGCTCTGCCGCATTCATCCTCCTGAATTTCCCAAGTCTTACTGCGAAAACCCCCTTCTCATTCACTACCTCTTGAATTTCCATAGTTTTTTGACAATTACGCAACCTGTGATCTACATTACCAGCACATTGATCTTCATCTCCCAGATCATCAAAATCAAACATCGGATTCTCAATCGAAAAGCCAGGATTAAATAGGGTTCCTCGACAAAGAGGACAGGTCGAATTTGACAAGAGCCAAGTGTCAATACAATTGACATGGAAGGCATGGCTGCAGATAGGAAGTAATCTAAGTTGGTCCTTCTCAGAAAACTCACACAAACAAACAGCACAATCAAAAGGCTCCTTGAGACCCACAATCTCTTTATAGTGAAAAACAGGAAGTGCATCTATAAAAGCTTGATCCAAACCAGCATCATGGAGATGGAAGAGCTGCTGAAGCTGCCTCTGAAGAGCATCAGAAGGAGAAAGTTGAGGGTTTCTGTTGGATTGGGAGGAGGCTGAGGAAGATGGATGTTTATTAAGGAATCTAACAAGAAGATGAAGCAGACCAGATATGAAAAACAAAACAGCCAAAATGACAATGATAAAAAGAACTGCTGGACTTATCCTCGTACCAGACGAGGTTGTTGATGGTGCTGCTGGTACTGTTGGTGGGGTTGGTTCATTATTGTAAATAACATCAAAAGGGGAAGAAGATGAAGCTGCCATGGGAGGAGGGTAGCTCAGAAATCCATCCTGTTGAAAGATTTGGTGATGAATTCGAGCCATTTTCAAATGGGGTTGCTCCAAAAACCCCTTTTGACATTCCACAGATCAAAAATACTAAAACCAAATCCTCAAAACCCCAAATCCCAGAATCAGTGAACTCCAACAATGTAAGAGAACCTAGATTTTGAAATGGCAACCAAAATTGTCACAAGCAAAAGAATACATAAAATGCTCAAAAAAAACAAACAAACTCACCAATTTTGAAAGCCCTTCTTGGTTATTTGGCTCATTTCAAAGAGAAGATGGGTTTTGAAGGGATTGGGGGCTTTTTCTCTGTTGTGTGTGTTTGGGGAAAATGGGAGAAACCCAGAAGAAGAAGAGTGACAGAGACAAGAGTTGGGAGAAAAGGAAAAGAGGAGGGGGGATTGAAGGACACGCGCGGGGAGAGAGCGTGGGAAAGGGATTGGTCAACCATTAGAGACAAAGAAAGTGTTGGGCTTGGAGAGAAGGGCTGGATGGACCAGATGCAATTTCAAGCATGGCGTCCATTGTAACTGTAATCGTTGGATTTGAGACCAACTGCTAAAAATGAGGAGAAATATGATATTATATTTTAAATATGAAACTACAATTCAGTTTTTTTTTTTTTTTTTTTTTTAGGTTTTAAATTTTTTAAATTATTAATACATGAGTAATTTGAGATAGGAGTGTTGGTTATATAAAAAGTGAAAGATGTGCTTCGTTATAGAAGTGGGGTTCGTTTTTAAAATTTTAATTTATTGAATTTAGTAAATAGTAGTAAAACCAAAGCAAAAAAATTCTATGCAAATTAAAATTTTAGAAAATATTCAAATAGGGAACACCAGTAATAATATTTTTTTTTTTTTTTTGAGTCCTGAACACGAGTTATAATTAAAAAAAATATATGCTATAATTAAAATATGGACGTTAGAATTTGGTATTTATAATAAATTTCCATTTAGCAAATGTGTGTTTTGAAATATTTATTTAAATTTTATGAAATTATGGAATAACATTTTTATATGTTGAATATATGTGTCCAAATGAGTAGAGCTTTGATGATATCTTGTACGACTTAATTATTAAAAAGATACAAGTTTATAACTCTTTCCCAAATATTGTTGAATTCAAAAAAATAATGTTGAAAAATTAAAAATACAAAATTATGTTAATAAAAAAGATTAAGAAAAATAGTTTTTTTTAGTTCAAGAAAAAATAATTATATATATAGTATGTATGATATAATATTGTAAAATAGTAATTATATAAAATGTATAATATAATATATGTGTGCATATATATATATATATATATATATTTTGATATCCGTAATTGTTTGGGTCAGTTTTTGCACACCTCGACTAATGTCACGAGACATATATACCGCCTGATCTTACAACATTTGGATCTCAAGAAAATTCGAAGCAAATTAATTCTTAGGTAGGTGGTCACCATGAATTAAACTCATCACCTTATGTGTGTATAGATTAATCAATTAAGTTTATATTGAACCTACTATTTAGTTAGTAACAACAATAAACAACAATTAGCTCTATGGGGGTGTTTTTCTTTTATTTTTAGTAAACTAGCTTTATGGTTTAAAAACTTGACTAGTGGTTCATGTGTAGTTTAACTGTTATAGATATATAACTTTTACCACAATCATTTTAATTATAGTATTTTTTTTCTAAAATATTTAATCAAAAACATATTTCATGTACTCCCCCCTAAATCAAACACTAGAATTTCAATTCCAACAAAGTCATATTCATCACAATGTTTCCTTTCTCCTTCATCTTCATCCTCGGTTCTCCGATTTTCAATTCCTAATTATAAATATTTATTTTGGATTCTGATTGATTGTTCTTTCAAACCAATAGTTCCATGGGATTTACTCTCTATTTAGCTGAAAAAAAAAGTTATTTACCTCTTTTCAACTAACTGAATTTACTTTACTCTTAATCGACTAAACTTACTTTCATTCAGCTGAACTGTTTGCTTTCAATCAACTGAATTGATTGAAGACAATCGGTTCACTTGATTTTAAGTGTTGACATCTTAGTCATTTTATAGAGAATAGTCTCGTTTCTTTGCTACACGCGAAATATTTTCAAAATTTTGCCATACATAAAAAAAAGGGTTTTTTTTTGCTATACATGAAAAATCACAATTTAGAATCTTTTATTTTTATACCACCAATAAAAAACACTTTAAACATGAATTTAATAGATTGTTAATACTCTTTTTATAATTATTACATTTTAAAAATTAAGCTTTTAGATACTATTTTCACCAATAATTTTTTATTTTAAAAAAGAATGTTATCTATTTTGTGCACTTACAATAAAAATCAATAAAGATAAAATTATTATAAATAAATGGTGAGAGAACACACCATTTTCAAAATAATAATAATAAAAATAATAATTATCAAACAAGTTTGAAACTTTCAATTTTGTATTTAATAATTTTTTTAAATTTTTTAATGAATTTTTTAATTATTAAAAATTTATAATCCATAAATACAATATTAAAAAGGATGTGATTCTAATAGAAATAATTATAGTTTGTTTCATTGATTTATCAATTAAAAAATGTTGATTATGGTGATTCATATTTACACCCCACTTATTTTTAAAATAAAATTTTTTTAAAAAAAGACAAGGTAGGAATCTGAATGTCATCCTTCACAAGCAACCATGTGTTTTTTTTTTTTTTTTTTTTTTTTTTTTTGCAATTAACAACTTTTAAAGTTGATAATATCTATAATGCACTATGGTTTTCCTTTTGTATGAGTTGGATGGAAACCCTTTTGTAATTGCCACTCATTGAAAGTAAGTGGGAGGGAAAGTTAATGAATAGTAATTTGATTAGAACTTTGATTTCTTTGCTTTTTTTGAATGTATTTTTGCAAGTGGTAGGCTTCAAAAATGTCAGCAAAAGTTAAAGCCAAAAGTTCATCCTTTTTTCTTTAACAAAAAGTTTTGAGCTTTTTTCCTTCCATTAAATCTTCATATGCTTTTGTTGATGGAAATAATTTTTACTTTAATAAAATATTGGTTAAGTACACAATCACTCTCACCCTCCAGCTATTTTTATTATAATTCATAAAGGTTATTTGGTAGATATAGACAAAAGTCTTTTCTTTTTTTTTTTTTTTTAATCAAGATATAGACAAAAGTCTTACATTTATGCGTAAGCAATAATCACATTATCAACTATCATACTATTTTGCTTTCAAAAAAAAAAAAAAAAAAAAAAAAACTATCATACTATTTGGCAAAAGGATAGTACATAATAATATATAGCAAATAATAATCAATTAATTATGGGTTCCAATCTTAATAGGGTTGAATTAATACATATACATATGTATATAATAATAATAATAAGAATGATTTTAAATAAATATGTAGATTTAAACATGTGAACTCAATAAAGATTTTTTTTTTTTTGCCTGTTTAACTATAGTCAAACAATTTACAACCCCTCTTATAATCTTTTTTACCATCTCAACCAAACTATCTAATTTTGTTTTTAGAATATTACATCAAACTACCTAATTTTATCCATTAACTTCTAATTAACCCTTTTTATTAATTGGTTTTATTTCATACTTCAAAAAAACAACAAGTTTTTAAATTGAAGGATGCAAATAGGAAAGAACGAACGAAAAAGGACAAAGCAATGGACAAAATAGGGAGACAAATTGCTCCACTTTTTTAAAGGGAGAATTGTTCTACTTGTAGTTCTCTATATACATAACAAACCAAATGAATTGAGAAATTTTGGAACACCAACTAGACACAAAATAAACAAATAAGTAAGGTACACAACTTGAGAAATACAAATGAATCAAAGTTTAAAAAACATTAAATGGCCCTCTCAACTTAATAAAATATTAGATGAAAGTGAGTCAATTGCTCAATTCTAAATATTAGATGAGATTTCAGGATGTTGTTCTAAGGGAATCCATTTGAGGCTTTGAGTTGCAAGGGAAACTGGTTTGAAAAGTTCCTCAAAGACTCAATCAACAGCATGTGTAACTAAAAAGTGAGAGATTTAATTCATGATAATGACCTACAGACGTAGGAATTAATTTCATACGGATTTTCTTATATCCAAATATTGTAGTGTTAGACAATATGTCATGTGAGAATAGTCTAGGTGTATGTAAACTAGCTCGAACAACTACATGTATTAAAATTAAAACCATCCAAAAGCATCTTTTCTACTAAAACATTTCTTCTATCACAGATCAAACTATTGAAGTATGTCTTAAACTATGATACCTTGCGATTATTTAGTTGGGGGTCTCATTACCTGATTTGTCAGCGGGATCTCCTTAATAAAATCGTTTCTTCCTCTGTCCGTGGACATAGCTAACACATCGTTAGTGATTCACGTAATTTGTGTATTTTCTTTCACATTTTTTCTATTTTTATTTTACATTGTTATTCCGATTTCATAACACAAAACCAAGCCATGTATCCTGGTAGGGAGCATATCAAGACATGTCCCATCCTAGACTCGGGTTCTATTGGAGAGAAGTAACTTGGGGGTTGTTTGTTTGACATATTTATGTAGAATTTAGTTTTAGCATTTATTAACTACTCATTGAAAACCTACATTCAAATGAGTTTTTATTAACTTCTCATTTTTACTTTTAAAAATAACTTTCATTTTTAATCATTCATTTATAACTACTCAATCATTTCTAACTACTCATTTTTAATCATTCATTTCAAATCAATCAAAATCTTTCATTTTTAACCATTCATTTTTAATCTTTTTTTTTAACTACTAAAAATAACTATTCATTTTAAATCACCATCCAAACAAGATTTTGAGTCTAACTCTTCTACACAAAAACTATACCGAAGTGAGTTTTTGGCACAACTCTCAAATTTTAACTACTCAATATAACTATTAAATACTGATTCTCGGAATCAAACATGTAACTATGGTGTTAAATTAGATTATCACCAAACAAGTAAACCATCAAGCTACTGTCCCTTTTGGTACTCATTCATGATTTCTAATATCCCCTCATATGCATGTCATAAATAGAATAGTATTAAAATATAGATGAAGTCCACTTCAATATATAAAAATAACAAAATTTAAAATTTGGAGGTCATGGCTCCATAGCTCCATCTATATCCGCTAATGTTCATAATTTCTAATATTGGGACCTACCTAAAGGTGGAGGATGACCCATCAACTAATTAAACAGAATCAATGAAGTTTATAAAAAGAAAAAAGTGAACAAAAAAATCAATATGAAGACAAAATCTTCAATATCAATAGCTAAGTTTCCATTTGATAATCATTTTATTTTTAGGTTTTTTTCTTACATAAATATCTACATCTTACCTATATTTCAGAAATCAAATTAAAATTTAGAAACAAAAAAAGTAACTTCTAAAACATTATTTTGTTCTTAAAATTTAGTTAGCATTCATCTACTTTTTTTTTTAAAGAAAAATGAATACATTGTAGGAAAGATGAAACACATTATAGAAAATTTGAATAAAAGTAAATTTAAATTTCAAAAACCAAAAACTAAAAATCAAATGAAGCCTAAATGTAACAATATGCTCTTTAGTTTTAGTTCTCCGAATGATAACTTTTTTTGCATGTTTTTTAGTTTCTTTTGGCAGATTCCCATCATAAATTAACCTCTTATCTAGTGACTAGTTTTTTCATCATTCATTTTCATTTTCTTTCGTTCCTAGTTTAATATAATCAATCACCCTACTAATTAGTATAATTAATTAATTAATCACTACTACCTTCATTTATGCTTCAAAAATGGTTTAAATTATTAGAGTAGTAATTAGTTCTAAAGTTTTAACTTTAAAGCCGTTTAATAGGTATTTAAAATTATATTTTCTAGCTAATAGTAGGTTTCCAAAAATGGAAAGTTACTCATTGATACTTTAAACTTATCAAAATGAATATAGTTCAACTATCATTTTGTATTGACAATTTAGAGAGTAGAGATTTAATTCATCTACCCCACATATTATAGAGAGAAGAAAAAACAATTTATTAGACTAAAATTAAAAGTTTATGTATGTACTTGACACAAGCTTGATGCTTTAGGACTAAATTTGTGATTAAAAAAAAACTATGAACTAGTTAAACATATTCATATTTAACTTAAGACCATGGCCATTATTTAAATAAATGCACATCAATGACAATAAATGGAGCAAATTAAGTTTTTACTTTGGAGGGTAAGAAGAAGGTTTGTTTTTATTTAATTTTTAAGGGGTTAAAATTCATAGTTTGTTCATTGAATTGCATGTATATTTAGCTTAAATTATTATTTTTAAAAAAAATTAAAATGTAAATTATTCTTTAAATTATGGTAAAAGTATTTAATATTTTATTTTTGGTGTCTCTCCTTAAAGGAAGTTGGGTGTATATGAACTTATATGCACAGTAGATTTCAAAGTTGGGCTTGGGCCTGGATCCACCTGCCTTAAAGCCTGCTAGTAATATATCACACCATGCATTCGGTTTCTTAATACCTCAAAAGATCAGTTTTTTTTTTCAACTACGCAAATGACTAAATTATGGAAATTTATTAAGATAATGGGTAAAATTATTTAGAATTTATTTATTTATTTTCAAAAATTAATTGATAAATCATTTAAATTATATGGGACAATTATTTCTATAACTCACTTTGATTTCATTTGAAAAAATAATTTAAAATTGTATTCAAATGTAACTGACCTATAAAATTTAAATGCCTATTTTATTTCAAACTAGCAACAAAATCTTAGACTAAAAATAACTTTAATTTGGTTCTTTTTTTAAAACAGAAAATCAACGTTGGATTTAAAAGTTAGAAACTTGCCTACTTGAATTTAGGTGTGTAATTCAAGTATGTACTCGTACATCTCGGTACATTTTAAAAGAAATTAAATCCAACATCATGGCGATAAGAGAATAACCTGAAAAAAAAAAAAAAAAATCAATACCTCTAGATTAGTTTGTTCTTTGTGAGATTAAGTTGTTTTCGTATTGAGTTTGGATGTTCTTACACATCATTGTGCAGGTGCAGACAAACCCACTAAAGAAGTCGTGTATGTACTAGAGACGATGTACACAAGTGTATATATATATACATTTGTACATCACTCTATATATGAGTATGTTTTCTATTAGAATGCTGTAAAATTGTCCAATTGTACATCTCTTCTATTTGGGGTATGAATTTATCTTTTTGGCCTTATATATCGAGATACTTTTGACAGCATCCTTTTATATATATATATATATATATATATATATAGTAAGATAATTACAATTTTAGACCTTTAGTTGAGGTCAAAATTTGTTGCAATTGACTCAATAAGTTGAGAGAGTGTGATTCCACCAAACATATCAATTTAGATGAATTTTTAATTAGAGTAGATACCCATTTAATCCTCTTCAAAAGCAATGGCAATACTGAAACAACCTGTGCTATGTCCAATTCCAAGCAATGGTAAGTTGCATCATTTCCACCCCCAATTTATCTTTTCAGACTTTCCTATTTAATTCAGCTTTTCCATTGTTGACATGCTTGCAGAAATTCATCTACCTTCCATCTTAGAGATTATTCAAATGATTATTCAAATATATTTGAATAATCTCTATTATTATTATTACTTTTATTTTTTAGTCTATATATATGTTTGGGGCAAGAAACATTTTTGGTTAAAACACCTTTTCCACCCCAAAATTATAAAGTTTATTTTATAATCATTTTTCAAACTTTCAATTGTCTAATTTTAGTCATAAATTTGTAAAATTATTTTATTTTAGTTTTAAAACTTTTAAATGTATAATTTTAGTCTTTATACTTGCAAAAAAATAAAAAAAAAACTTAAATTAGTTGATATGATAAATTTGAAGTTAATATTAATTGAAATTAGTTCAATAATATTAATAATCTTAATATAATCAAAGGGAAAATGTTAACATATTTTTAAAATTTATAAAGAAAGATGATAAATTTTCTAGAGAAATTATTTTTCCTAAAGATCAGTTTTAACATGGAACAAATCTCAAAGTTCAAAGATTGAAATAAGGGTGCAACAAAAAATTGAAAAATCGTAACGAATCAATCCAATCTAATGGATTGGATCGGTTTTTTAGCAAAAAGTTGGACATATCGGTTTGTAATTTGAAAAACCGAAAATATTGGATTATTCTATTTTTCGTTTTAAAAAACCTTTATTGAATCAAACCAAAATATATATATTGTCAATAAGTCATATAAAGTCATATTCCTTTCATTATTTTAGAAGATTTTTTAAAGTGTTGAAGATCAATCTCTTGTAATAAATATTTTTTTATCCTTCGAATGTCAATATATTTTCTAAGTAATTTTCTCAAACTTTACTTTCTCTATATTAGTTATCATTATCTATTTGAAATTAATTCTATGAAAGAAAATCGGATGTAAGGATCGAACTTGTTAATGTTCAGATCCTTCTCATTTATTGACAAAGTGAATGAATAAACCACCGAAGTAAATCACTTTCATATTGGGATTCATGATTTTTTAAAGAATTGACAAAAAAAATCGGATATAAAGACTGAACTTGTTAATGTTTAGATCTTTTTCATTTATTGACAAAGTGAATTAATGAACCATCGAAAAAAAATCACTTTCATATTATGATTTTTAAAGAATTGACAAAAAAAAATTAGACATTGAATTGGATCCAAAATCCGAACCTATTGAAAACCGAACCAATGGTTCTATATTTTATTGGATATTGAATTTGATCCATTATTTGAAAACTGAAGATACCGATTCAGTTGTCGGTTTTGTACAAAAATGACAAAAATCAAACTGAAATTACCCCTAAATTGAAATTAGACTTTTGAAAATTTGTAGATTAAAATAAAATAAATCTCAAAATTGAGAGACTAATTTGAAAATTCAATAATCAAATATAATAAATTAAAAAATTTAGAAACCAAAATGGTACTTTAAGATCTAAGACAAAAGATGAAATAGATGGTAATTATATGTATATGAGCTAAGAATTTTGGCTAACAAGAGCGGTAGTTGAGCACCGTCAGTTTACACCTATTAACCAAAAAATCATAGATTCAAAATTTTCACTCTCAATTGTTGTAATCTTAAAAAAAAAAAAAAAAAAAAAAAAAAAATCGACCTCTTCATTCCTTATTTAAATGCATAATTGATTCATGAATAATTTTATGAGGATAGTTTTACTTTTAAAATACAAACTTGGATTGGTGGCCAATAGTGAAAATTGAAATGGAGAGAGATGCAAAAAAGCAACTATTTGAGCCAATTATATATGCATAATGAGTCAAAATCAAACCAATCAATTCTCTTGGAGTTGGGAATCTGAATTCATGGATGTCGATTGGTTGCGTTTGGATATAGTTTACCATCTTTTTTCTCTCCATATTTGTGTGTGTTTTTTTAATTTTTTTAAATATTATGATTAGATATTATTTTTCCTTTTTTAAAAAAAAATGATTAAGCACTAAATAAATCATTTTACTTTAGGAGATTTTTCATGTAAAAAAAAAAAAAAATCAAAGAAATGCCATGAATAAATGAATTAGTTCGCTGATAATGATAAACTTTCTTCTTCTTTTACTACTTTGATCTTCCATTAACGATATTTTGATTTGGTTTTTCTGTCTTATTATCTTCTTTAACACTCTATTTTTTACTCAATCTCTCTTATATTTCTCTCAGGCGGGAGAAAACATTCTTCTCAATCGAAAATTCGAGTCGTACATCATTAATTTCGACTACCATTTTCTCCTCAACCTCGTCGCAACTCAACAAATGCTTCAGGTTTACGTCGCCTTCGACTACAAGGCACTAGAGCTGGTCAAAATTAAATGATTGACGCTGACGAACAGCCTAGCGTTCATCCTCGTCTCTATCGAAAAGTCATGGACGAGATTCGTCAGAAGAGGAAGACACAAGCATGAGGGAAGGGAAGAAGAAATAGAGAGTCCTTTAGGACGGTAATGACAAAATTGGTATATACAAAAATTGCACTCAAATTCTCCTATACATGAAATAGTTTTTAAAAAATGTTATAATTAAAACAACTTCTCTCGAAAAGTGCTACCGAGACAAATGCCTTTTACTTTATCTTATTTAAGGTTTTTTAGTTATTATTTTATTAAGGTAATCTATCATTCTAAAACTTATTAATCAATATAAACATATATATATATATATATATATATATATATATATATTATTTTGATGATATATATTTTGACTTAGATAAAATGTGTTTTTAGACGAAGTCGCATGTTTACCATGAAAAAATTCATTCATTGAGTGTCATCTTTTGTAACACTCGACTTTCTTTGAGAAATATATTCATTGAACATTTACTAATTACTCAAAATAACTTATTATTTTTACTATTTAAAATAACTTCTCATTTATAAACAACTTGTTTTTAATCATTCATTTATAACTATTTAAAATAATTCATCATTTCTAAACCACTCAATTTTAATTATTTATTTCTCACTCTTCAAAATAATTCATTTTTAACAACTCATTTCTATTCATTTTTTTAACCACTCAAAATAACCTCTTATTTTAAATTTACATCCAAACAAGTTATTGTCTCTAACTCTTCTACATAAAAACCACATCCAAACGAGTATCTGCCTACAATTCTCAATTTTTAACTACTTAAAATGTCTCTTAAAACAAATTCATCAACCAAAACCTCATCCAAACACCTCGTTAACTATTTCAATAGATTGACTATCTACATATTTGAGAGGCAAGTTTGTTTTTTTGGTAATGAATATATTTGAGAGGAAAGGTTGAAATTTGACATTTTCTTATACGCAAGCTGCGGTATCGACCCTG
>JBBMKA010064574.1:0-16819 GCA_037833695.1 Sechiopsis laciniata
TTGGACATTTGAAAGTCGAGGGACCAAAATAGAACAAACTTCAAAGTCGAGGGACCAAAATGATATTTTAACCTAAAAAATATAATGTTTGTTTGCTCTTCAACCCTCTCCTTTAATATCACATTAAATTTTTTATATAAACTTGTTTGATGTTAGATCAAATTTTTTCTAATTTTCAATTAAATAATATAAAATAAAATATATTAAATTTATTAATTAATATAAATATGTAATAATTATATTAAAAAAGTAATTTAAATAAATATTTTTCCAACATCTCTTCTCTAAAATATCAATTTTCAAACAAGTATTTCATATCTCTAAATCAGTCTACTTCTTCTCCGTTTGACATTTTAATAATGTTTATTTTTAGTTCTTATATGTTCTAAAATAATCATTTCATTAATATATTGAAATTTAAAATTAATTTAGTAATAATTTTAATTAACATTATATGCAACTTATTATCTCATGTAATAAAAGTGAACATTATTAAAATGTCTAAAATCAAAGTGTTTAATTTTAAAATAAATGAACTAAATTGAAATTAGACCCCAAATTCTAATTCGATCATTTCGAGGAATTGTGATAAAATACGTTGATTATTAAATCATACATGATACTAGCTTCTTTTAGCAAAATAATAATAATAATAAAAACAAACTAATTTTAAGTGGAAAAACATCTATATTCTTTCTGTAAAGGTTTTTAGACAATTCATTTTATATTTTGTTTTGATGATCGCGAGTCATAGTTTTGCTCTCATATACACGGAGTTTTATTGGCTGCCCATAGACTATGGCACTAGGAAATAATTCATTTTCTATAATTATCAGTTTTGAATACGATCATGTTTTTGGAGAAGCAAAATGAACCTAGTGGTATTGATATAGATATCGCAAATTCAAATTCACAACTCTCCGTAATTATTTATATAGTAAAAAATGGTCATGTTTTCTTTCTCCCTAATCTACTTATATCAATTTTAGTTCTCAAATAAATCTGAATGATACCCAAATTTACTTCAATCTAGATATAATTTAAATATGATTAAAAAAAATTTACAAAGTAAGTTCACTTTGTTAGAAAAAAAAAAACTATCATCATTCACACAGACACATTATTTACAAAATCAATGAAAACATTTTTTTTTTCTTTTCGATAACTATAATTGTGAGACAACAAATTTAAATTTATGACTCCTTGATCATGAGAATACACTAATATTACTGAACTAGAGTCTTTGTTTCCTTTAAATGTTTTTATCAATTTAGCATAGTTTGATTATTTATCATCCTTTTGCATGTATCCATCTTATTGATGTACGATGACAAACAATAATAACCATGACAACAATAACAAAACATATTGGTGTTTTGTACCATATCTCAGCGGAAATCTCCCATATGTTAAATTTGACCTATAATTTTACTATTTTTTTTTCTTGTTAGCATGAATCTCGAAACTTTTGAGTTTTTGGTTGAACTGATTTTCATAAATGGAAAGTAAATTGGGCCAAAAAGAGTAACCTACATGAAATTATAAAAATATTAAAATTGTTGGTCACGATCTCTGAAAACACTAGTAAAAACATGCAAGTTAAAAAAAATACAAAGCCTTTCATAGCCGGATAATCAGACCAAATTTGGACCATATGTCCATATTTCATGCTAATTAGTTTGATATTTTTATGTGTATCTATGCCTATTTATAGGTAATTAAATAAGTACAATATCTAGAGATAAAATGTTGGAATAATAAGGTTTAATTGCAATGAACCATATATATTACTGTTAAGACAAAAATGTTGTGCAGTTGTCTAGAAAAAAAAATCAACGCTACTAGAGAGTCAAGCAACGTGATGCTTTCTTAAAGAGAGGCAATGTTATTGTGATGTTATAAAAATGTTATTTTCTCCTTATTAAGTTATTGTGAGTTTGGAGAGTTCTGATTGGAGCGCCATTTTGTGTATTCTCTTCGTCTTTTTCTTTATTTTTTCCCATTAAATTAGATATTTGTGTTTAGACTTCATTTTGGGTTGATTGACTAAACTTCCAGCCTCGTCTCAAGTTGTAAACACTTTAGATTATTTTGTGAGATTTATACATTTTTTTTTAGTTTTCTAGCATGTTCTAGCTTAAGAGATTAATTTGTGTTCTTATACAAAACATATGTTTGTTTGATTGACAATAAAATGCTTGCAAATGAAAATTAGATTTATCAACAATAATTTCTATAAAAGTAAGACTTTTCTTTTTATTCATCTTTATTCATGTACAAGAGATGTAGAATCAAAAGAATAAATTAATTGATTTAGAAGTCTATATCTAATTTAGTTCATTTATCTTAATCAAATCTTAGAACTTAAAAGCAGTACGTTGGCATGGAACGTTTTCACGTGCCTAATTATTTAAAATTTATTTGGCAAATTAATTTGATACTAGGTTGAATTAATTGAGATTTAAATGACCAGCATGCTTAAGGGCATTCATCAACTTTATTGGTAAAGTCAAATAAGGGATAATTTGATAATTTATTGTAGAATTAATTGTATTAAGGCTGTCTATAATAGAAAATATCGACTTTAATCGTGTTTACTCCAATTTGATGCTCGATATTTAATTTATAACATTTATTATCACCTACAACGTTGTTTGCTAGTTAATTTAACAAAACAACCCCGTTTTTGTCCCATACCAAAATAAAGTAATTTTTCCATTCGAACAAAATGACGTCGTTTTGGTCCTTACCCAAAATGTCGTTTTGATTCTCACTAAAAATAATGTCGGTTTAATTTTCACCCAAAACAATATTGTTTTGTATCACCCAAATTTTTTTTAGGGACTCTACAAAGTGTGTTAGCTTCATGAGCTTAATTAGCCCCATGACCTTAGGTTCGACGCCTTTTGCTTTCCTAAGTCGAGCTGGGCCCTTATTAACTTGGCTTGGTCTAGTCGACCTCGATCTTGGTCCATTAAAATCTAATTTCGGTGTCAGAGATAAAAGAGATTTAAACTCACGACTTCGTATTTATAAACACATATTTAAGTACATTAGACAATTGTTCTTATTTACTATCACAAACATATTGTTCCTCTTTTTTTTCGAATAGAAATTGAGGGAGAGGTGACCAAAAACCTTACAAACAGAATATTCACTATAATATTGAATTGAATTACCACAAAATAATAAAATTATCAGATTATCGTACAGTTTTAATGTTAATTAAAATTGTAAGCAATTTTGTTTATTGTTTGATGTGCTACTAAATCAATTTTTTTTTTTTGAGAATATCAAGATTGGCAAGTTTCAGCATCTACAAAAGCGTAAAAAGATGCCTGTGGCATTGATTTGTGTGGTTTGAATTTTTTTTTTTTTAGAAGAATTTATCCTTAAGGAATAAGGGATAACTATGACACTGATAATATATATTTTACAAGCAAATAAATCCACTTATCTTAATGCATATATTATATATGACTTTCATTCTTTCATTATACAGTTAAACTTTCAAACATGTAATTAATAATTGATATACCTATCAAAATAATGGCACTCCATCCTTTTTTCTTTTTCTAGAAGCTTGCGAAGAAATAGTTCAATCACTGCTACCTCTAGTGTCATTTTTATAAAACACATACAAAGGAGGAGAAAATGATAAAACCCAGGTGTCAAAGTAATATTTTTCTTAGGAAAACAATATTCTTTTCTTTTTTTTTTTTTGATAATAGGAAAACCATATTCTAAAAAATATGTAATATATTTTCAAAATAATACTAAACATGAAGATAAAGATGAATATTTTCCATTCAATTTATAAACTACCATTTTTCCCCACTAAACTCCTGTCCACATGATTTGAAGCTTGGTGGTGGAAAATGGAACTTCATTTTCAATTTTTGAAATGTTCAAACATCTGCCATTGAAACTGAAAACCAACTAAAAATAAGGGAATATCTAATAAAGTTGGAAAGGTTTTTTCTTAAAAAATATAAATGAACAAAAAAAAAAAGTTGTAAAGCTATTTGTCCCCCACATTTATGAGGTTTTGGTGAATTGAATCTTCTCACCTTCATATCTTCTTCTCCCTACCTCCACATAATTTCATTCCCTTAAAAAGCAAACAACTAAAATTGAAAGAAAAAAAAAAATTTCTATTTAATTTTGTATTTTGAAATTTATTCCATTTCAATTTTCTCAACTATCAACTTTTCCATGTCAAATTCTAGTCATATATTTATTATAAAAAAGTTAATTGATTTTTATGATAGAATTTTCTTTAAAATAATTATTATATTAACCTATCATCTATAAATTTTATAAATATTGTTTACATCTTATTCTTTCCTACATTAAAATTTTCAATATCATTTAATTTTTTTATTAGATTTAATTTTTTTAAATATAACAACTAAAATGTAAAATGTAAAATTCGGGGTCAACTTAAAAAAAAAAACTTAAAGTCTAGAATTAAGATGATATTTTAACTTAAAATTTAATAATAGGGTGGGTAAGGTGGATATATAATTCACTTCCAAACACTTGATTTTTCAATTCATTCCATTATGTAAACATTTTCAATTTAGTCCTTTGATTTTAAAATTGTCAAGTGTACTCATTTTTTATTTGTGAATAGTAAAGTTGGTTGATTAATAAATTTATATTTAAGGAATAGATTTTTTTTTTTTTTTTTTTTTTGAATTACAGGTTTGAAAGGATATATACATATATGGTTGAGCTTCGTTCTTATGGGCACAAGAAAATTTTAAATTGAATTAAACGTCCAAAGAAAGAAAAAATTCTAATTAATTTCACCTCCAAATTTGTCAACTTCTAGTTAGTTTATTTATTTTAAATTGATTGATGATTTTTCTTTTTCTTGACAAGTCAATTGATTGATGATTTATTTATATTTCAAGTCTTTATTTTATTAATTTGTTATCTACTTCTACTACTTAGAAAAAACATTGTCATCTATTTAATTTATGACCACTTAATTCATTTTTTTTAAACGGCAGATGATTAGCTTTGAGCCATAATCTATTTAATTTATGATATATATATATAACGATTTTTTTTGTAATACTTAAGTTGATAATATGCTCATCTTTTTTTCTATTATTCGATAATAGTACGCTCATCTATCTCTAGTTGACATTTGATCTTAAAAAAAACCTCTAGTTGACATAATAATATGTACGTATGATAGGACTAATGTTTTAAAAAGATTACATAACAAGTACTTTGAGATATAACTCTCATATTAAAAGATGGTGACTCTCTTAAAAAATTATTTTTTTAAAAAAATAAATAAATATAGTATTTGATTTATTTTTATGTAACAAACTTATTTAATAGATTTAGTGGTTGGTGGCTCTAGTTGTTTGGTGGAAATTTAGTTCAACACCAAGATAGTGAGTTTGAAATTAATATTTAACTCTTATTTATTTGAGAGCGTAATAGATTATATAATGAATAGACCCTTCTTACAAAATAATTACAAATTTAATCAATTTTAAAATATTTATATTCATAGTTATTAATACTATTTAGGAGGGGTACATGAATGAATGGTCCACATTCAAATAAGAGGAGTCCTTGAAATATGAAACAGGTTAAAAAAGATTTAATAGAATTGATTTGTACTACCTATACTAAAAGATGCATTCTACTCAATTGTAAGAACTTCACAATTAAGCATATTTTTTTAATCAATAATCAAAGGTGGGGAAATTTAAACTTGTAATATCTTGATTACTCAATTATATCCGATGCTATAAAAACTCTAATAAAAATGAAAGGATTATTTAACCAAACTAAAAAAAATAGTTATTTAGATATCTACTTTTTTTAATTTAATTTTTCTAAGAAATCTAAAAAAAAATTTTAAAAAAAGAAAAGAAAACTATATTAAAAAAATGATAAATGAAAAATTCATAATTTTAGAATTGATAACTAAAAACAAAATAATTAGGAAACTTATATATCATGATTTTATTTTTTTTAGTTCAATCATGATAAATTAGTGATGGCCGACAAAATCTAGTCCACTAATTTCAACTCGTAATCATTTACGAAGAAAAAGTATCTAATGAATAAAAGGAAAGAAAAAAGAAGTGGGAGAAATAATGAAAATGGACGTTCATCCATAGTTTTTGTCTACCATTTTCTTAGTAGTATTTAAGTGGCTCATTTGTTTTAAATAAAGAAATTTAATTATGGTCTTAAAAAAAAGATTAGTTTAATCAAGAATATATATATATGTATATATATAAAAGATAAGTAAATTACTTTTTGTACCAAATTTCTAGATCAATACCAAATCAAAATGCAAATGATAGATTTAATCTAAAATTGAACCAAATAGAGATCAAATCAACACAAAGTAAAGAAGGATAAGAAGAAGAGATAACACACCGATCTAAAGTGATTCGGACTTGCCTACTCCATTATCATAACGTAAGTTGATCTATCTTGATCATCCTCACTCATAATATCATTGATGAACTTAAGGGACTCTTAATGGAAGCTCGGGTTTTCTCTCTCAAAAGGTAGGAGAAATCCAAATGTATTTTATATAAAGTACACAATTACACACACTCACATGATTAGTTAACTAACCCCCAATATTAACTCAACTTATAAGTAACTCACCAAATGAGCTAATGACATGTAATTCACCTAATAACATTACTTTTTTTTTTATCATTAATTAATTTTAAAATGAAATTTTATATTATCTAATATTTAAATTAAGTAGATAACAAAATACTATTAAATTGTATTGCAATCCATATTCACAACTTTTCACCTCTTCTTATCTAAAATTAAGTAAAGTGGTGTAAAAAAAATAGTATCTATAATGATGTGCGAAATAAATACTATAGAAGAGAGAAAGAAGAAAAAGATGCATGAAGAAATCTACAATTTCCTAAAGAAAGGCATTCTCAAATTATTTTCACTAAAAGTTAGCTTTTTATTTTTTCTATTTAAAAAAAAAAAAAAAAAAATCATAAACCCTCCTCGTTTCTCTATTCGTACATTTCTTCGTATTTCTTCTATTCATATTATTACAGCCTTATCCTTTTTGTAGTTTTTCATTCATAATTTTTAAAGGTTAGAAGCTTTCTAAAATAATGTATACAAACATTTATTTCATTTTTTAAGGATTTATTTCATTTCTTGTTATTAAGTGGATAGATTTTCCCAATAGTGGTTAAATCAGTTAGATTTTTTTAATTAAGTAGCATTTAAAAAATGTAGCTTAGTTGATACAATATAAGAATACATTTTTAATGCCAACAAAAAAACAATAGCTGTATTAGTGTATACCTAATGACCAATAAGTCATGAGTTCAAATTTTCACTCCTAATAATTGTAACCTAAAAAAAAAAACATTTTTAATTCCATATCATTGGCGATATTGAAAGAAAAAAAAATATATATTACTGAGGTTTGTCAATTGCAAGGTCAATTTCAAGTAGAGACATTTTTTTTTTTTTTTTTGAAATGAGTAGAAACTTGAATGAAAAGGAAAATGCATATCGTAAAAAAAAAACTTTTAAATATAAAAACCGAATTTTCGAAAGGTGTAAACTTTATTCATAAATTTAGCTTAGAGAGTTTTGATCTCATCAATAGCTTGATACTAGCTTTCTATATAGGCTGGCGGCCCAACAGTTGAGAACTCACAATAATGCTGTTCTTGGGCTGAAAATTAAACCTAATAAGGCCCATATTCACAAGAAAATGGATTAAAAATTCTTTTTAGGAAACAAAAAAAATAAATATACATATATATTTTTTAGTTCAATAATAATTAGAGGTTGTTTAGTTTGAGGTAATCCAAGATTCTCATGAAAGGAATGTCCAGATTAACCCATTTATTTTACAGGAATGTGAGATACCCGACTATTTCAAGATATACGAGGTATCTTACACATGAATTTCTAGATTCGGGAGAGGGCACCCATCAAGGACAATTTTGTCCCTATCTAATTTATTATATTGCACATGCATTTTGTCAAAGATATATGTGAATTAATGTTTGGTCAAGTTTGTTTACATACATACATACACACACATATATATATACATATATAAATTTCAATTGAAGTTAAAGAATCTTAAATATGAGAATTGATTAAACAAAATAACATAGGTAAAAATACAAGAAATTATTTTTCAAAAAAAAAAAAATAAATAATACAAGAAACTAAGCCCCGTTTGATAATCATTTGATTTTTTTTGTTTTTAATTTTTGAAATTTAAGTTTAATTTTACTCATATTTTCTACGATATATCTAACTTTCCTTAAGAAAGTATGTGAATGCTGATCAAATTTCAAAAAATAAAAACAAACTTTTTGAAGCTACTTTTTTTTTTTTTCCCAAATTTTAGTTTGGTTTCTACACATATAAGCAAGATGTAGATATCCATGTAGAAAAAACATATGGTATACTAGTTTTTGTAGACTTAAATTTCAAAAACAAAAAATAAAATGGTTATCAAACGAGATTTAATTTATTTCTTAATAAAAAAAAATCGGAAATGGAGCTTTACTCCTTTATACTTGAGACACCACTGATCAAATTCCATATCGAAAACATGAGGAATTGCCATCATCTTTTAAGTATATGCAAGTTAACCCTTTATTATTATAAATTTTGAGATGACTGGTTAAATACCCACAAAATGGGGGTTGGTTGGCATGTTTAAAAGCAAGCAATATCTAAAAGAAAAAAAAATAATACTTCCAAATACTTGATTCGTCCCTAAATGGTATCGCTGAAATATTTCGAAACATATTCTATTTTTCGAGTTTAAGCGCACTTCAACAACTTCGAAGTAGAAACTCTCAAAAAAGTATGATTGGAATCGGTAGCCACAATCCTAAACTTTTAGATTGTTTTATTTGTTTGTCACCATTTATTTTAGTTTTATAAATAAATATATGTGCCTAATTTATCTTAAAATTTGTATTTATAGGTATGAAATAATCTCATTACCACTACGACATAAATTCTTCTATGTCAATAGAATGCAAACGACACTTGCATCTAAGACGTCTTTTCCACTAACAAATAATATAGACTACAGATTCATTAGAATTAAGGGGACAAAAACATATTAAATCTATGTTAAAAAAAATATATTAAATCTATTGAACTGGAGAAAAGTTGAACTAATACTAAGTCATATATGATGCTAGTTAAACTAAGTTCATATCCTTCCTTATTTTATCCTATTGCCTTACTTTATTATATGTTTATAAATTGCGTCAAATTTATCATTTGTTGCTATTGAAAAATGAAACATACTCACGTGCCGGCGACGCATCAAAAAAAGAAAAAAAAAAAAGAAAAAAAGAAACATACTCAGCAAATATTGTTTATTATATTTTATATTTGGCACTTCAATTAATGTCATGTGACATATTATTTGACACTACAACATTTAGATGTCAAAGAAATTTGTAAGAAGTTAATTTTTAGATAGGTAGTTATCATGGATTAAACTCATCATTTTAAGCACTCTAGACCATTTTTTACCATTAGCTACTCTATGATGGTTACATTTAAATATTACATTGATTCTTTAAAAAAAAACATGGATTTTTTTAAAGAATATTACATCGATTCTTTTAAAAAAAAGTACATGGATTTAAATCATATTATTCCATTCAGGAGTGTTTGGCGGCAGGTGAGATAAGATGAGATGAGAGGAGAGGAGAGGAGATAAGATGTTGACAGCAAGAAAACTTTGTTTGTAGTGCAAAGAGATGAGATGAGTTTACAAGAAAAATGTAGATTAAAATAGTAATAATATATCATAACTACAAATATATCAAACACAAGAGAATAAAAAATAAATAAAGAATATATAAAAATAAAATTAAAAAGATAGAAAAATATTAAGAAAAGAAAAGAAAATGAGGAGATGAGATGACAACATCTTGGGCCAAATAAGGTATTGGGCTCCAACACTTCATCTCCTCTCACCTCCTCCCAAAACAAACACCCTTAGCGATTTGCAAAACACTTTTTCACTTCTAAAATTTCATATCATTTATACTACACATATTTAATTACTGAACATAGTCATTTTATTTCATTCCATTTGTCTATACTTCATAGTTCCTCGTGTACATTAAACATTGTAATTCTAATTATGCATTGGAATTCTATGAGTTGGTGGACTATGATCAAACCTAAACTTGAGATTGTTTTGTAGTTCTTCCTTATATATGTCATCCAAGCTTCTTCTACCCGTTTCTTCCACCAAACTCTTTTCAGCTGAATAACCTAAAATTTCATGCATAAAAAAGAGTTAATTCAATTGTAAAATAAACAAAATATATTTTAAAAAATAATAATATATGAAGATTAATTTGATTTGAGAACCAATTAAATATTAATCTTGGTAAGGATTTAGTTCCTTATTAGTGATGGATTACCTCTAGCTGTGATGAGGGAAAAGAAAAGAAAAGAAAGAGAAAGGCCAATAAAATAAGGAAGCATTTGCAAGAAATTGTTGATGCTTTTTTAATCATCTTTTGCAAATGTTAATTATCAAACATTTCTCTCTTTGAAACCACAAAAAATACTTTACAATTTTTTTAAAAACAACGTTTTTTCTCTTTCTAACAGAAATATTGATATCTTTCATTCTATTTATAATTATATTTTACATTTCTTTAATTATTCAATATAAAGATATAAGTTATCTTAAACGGAATTTACCCTCCGAGCACATTTTACATCTTGTATTATATTTACAATACAAATTTTAAAATAATTTATGTATAGCACATGATTTTTTATCAGTGATAGAACTCAACTAATGATATAATGAATCTATCAAGAATAGAATTCAATCAGTGATGGAACTCAACTAGTAATAGAGGTAGTGATAGAATTAAATCGGTGATGGATTTCAACCAGTGATAAAACTCTATTACTGATTGAATTCTATAAAACTCTATTACTGATTGAATTCTATTGGTAATAGAACTCAATTTGTATTTTCTGCTACAATGATTTAGTTTGATTTTGAGCTATACATGAAATTACTTTGCCATTTTTATTATACCTCCAAAATCCCCTATCCTAAAATTTAGGTTAAATCGTCACAAATTTAGCTTCTAATTGTGTATGTTTATGCCCAATAAATCTTTGTGTATATATAAATAATTTGAGATGGATATTCAAAACTAAATTAAAAGAATATGGCTACGTCATAACTCGTAATTGATCTGGGTGGAAGTGAAGGACAAACTATATGAACAAAAATTCATGACAATTGATTATTGTCCAAACTAGAAAACAATTATTGTGGGGTATGCTTAAAGTTGTTAGGACAATTTAAACAGTAATAAAAAAAAACACAATAAAACGTGAGACAACATACAAAGAGTTACGTGGTTCTTTAATGATATATTTATTACATCATGGATATATGAGAGAATTGTTTTTATTCGAAAATACATAACACAAAATGTCGATCAAGCAATAACTAAGATTTTAGAGAGTTATATAGTGCACTCTTATAAAACTCTATTATAAAATATACAAAAAAAAAAAAAAAATCAATACGGAAACATAAACTCAATTACATATTTTGTGGGGGTATTTTCCTCGAACCCTCATCAAATGTTATGCCCCTGGATACTGAAACGTTGACTGAACAACAAGACCTCTAACTAAGTAATTGTAGAATATCATAGTTCAAAGGCCTCACAACAAAAGTGTAAGAGTGAAGAAAAGCGATGTGCGTTCATCGAATGCAAAGTAAATTTGTAAACAAACCATTAAATTTGGAGGGTAAAAGTAATCCGGTCAATGTAAAGAGTGAGTTGAATCATGTTTATTCATTAATCAAATCAAAAGTTTAAGTTCAGCTGAAATATGAACTCAGTACCTAATAATTTAATACCATGTTGAATCATGTTAAATTACCAATCATTTCAAAAATTTAAGTCGATGGATTAAAATAAATGTAATTACATCAATCACGTGAGGTGTTGATACTTGCTATTTGTTTTTGTGCCACTCTTGATATTTTTGGATTGTTATTATTTTATTCTTTTTTGAATTTATTATAATTAAGGAAAAAGATTTGAATCCATGACCTCTTACTCTTAATAATTAAGAGAATCTATTGGATTTTGGAAGAGAATTCGAATTAGTAACCTCTTCTTTATTAAAGCATACCTCTTGCTAGTTAAACTTAACTTATATTATATTTATTTAGACCTTTTTAACTAGTAATTCTTTCGTATTTTATCTTATTGCTTTACTTTATTATATCTTTAAAAGTTGCCTTAAATCATCATTTGTTACTATGGAAAAGTAAAACACACTCACAAAGTACTTTATACTTTCCATCTCCATGTATAAATACACATTCAAATATTACATTGATTTCTTTTCTTTTTTTTTTTTTTTTTTAAATATATATTGATTTAAATAAAATTATTCCATTCGGCGATTTGCAAACATTTTTTTTTCTAATAATTTACAATTATTTAAATAAAAAAATATACATTGATTTAAATTATATTATTCCATTTTAGCGATTTGCAAACACCTTTTTCTAATAATTTCAGATCATTTATACAATATATCTTTAGTTGCCGGAACATAGTCATTTAATTTCACTCTATAATTTGTGTATTTCATGTACAATATTCATTGTAATTCCTAATTATGCATTGGAACTTTATGAGTCGGTGGACTATAATCAAGCCTAAACTCGAGTTTGTTTTCTACTTCATTTTCATATATGTCATTCAAATTTCTTGTACCGGTCTCTTCTACCAAACTTTTTTCAGCTGAATAACCTAAAATATCATGCATATAAAAAGAGTTAATTCATTTGTAAAACAAACAAAATATAAAAATAAAATAAAAGATAAAGATTACTTTATTTTGAGAACCTATTCAATATTATTCATGTTATAGATTAATTAGTTCCTAATTAATGAAGAGAGATTTGAGTTTTTGTGATGAATTACCTGTTGCTGTTATGCTGGAAAAGAAAAGAAGCAGAAATGCCAATAAAATAAGGAAGCATTTGCATGAAGATGTTGATGCTTTTTTAATCATCTTTGGAAAATATTAATAATGAAACTTTTTTGCTTTGCTAGTTTGAGAAAGTTTTTCTCTATGCAATTTATAAGTAATTGCCTTCTATTAGACTTTGGGTTTTCTCTTTATATATAATTATTTTTTAGATGGTCATTACTGAAAAAACAAATGGTTAGTAAAGAAGGTTGTTGGTTTAAACTATCGATATTCTATTATAAATATTTTATCTATTTATAGTTTGTTTCATTTTCTATTAAAAAATTGATGATATATTACAGCTCTATATAATCAGTACAAAAAAAAAAAAAAAAAAAAAACTGTAAAAAAAAAAGTAATTAAAAAAAAAACAGCGAAAACGTTACTAGCCAACTATACATTTCTCTCTTTGAAATCAGATAAGGTACATTTGTTACTTTTTTTTTTGGACTAGTTGTTACTACTTTTTTTAAACAACATTTTTTCTTTCTTCTAAAATAATATATTGATATCTTCCAATCTAAGGGTAAATTGACTTTCTGTAAGGGTAAATTTGTTATTAACTTTCTTTAGTTTTAAAGGGGGTGTTTTGTTTACCATATTTAAGGAGGTTTAAGCTTCGTGAATTATATTGAAGAGTTATTTTGAATAGTTAAAAATTAAGAGTAGTACTCAAAAATTCGTATGGATGTAGTTTTAGTGTAGAGAAATTATAGTCAATATCTTGTTTGAACGTAAATTTAAAATTGATAGTTATTTTGAGTAGTTAAAAAATAAATGATTAAACAAGAATGGTTAAAAATAAGTTATTTTGATTAATTTGAAATGAATAATTAAAAATGAGTAGTTAAAAATGATTGAATAGTTATAAATGAATGATTAAAAATGATAAATTATTTTTAAAAGTAAAGATGAAAAGTAATTAGTAAAAATCATTTGGAATAAAATTTTCAAAAAAAAATTAATAAATCCTCTATCTAAATCGTCGGTTTAATATATGGGTGAACAAACACCACAAAAAGATCCTCACGAAGTTCTTCCAAGTTCCAACACTTTCAATCTTCATTTAATGTCGCCATAAAGAAAGGAAATTGAAAAACTTTCATAGGCATCCACGTTTTGATCTATGGGTACCAACCTAAAGTGACAAGAGTAGAATTGGTATTCCAGTCAAGCATATAAGAGAGCCACTTTTTCAATAATATACTACTGTTAATTAATATAGTTAGAATGAAAATTTTACTGGGTTATCAATTATTTTATGAATAAATTTTAGGAGATTTTGCATATATATTAAAAAAAAATAAAATAATTTTATGTATAGCACAATTTCCAAACTTATTCATTTGGGGCAAAAAAAATGATTGAAGTCTATCAGTTAAACTGATAGAAGTCTATTAGCTGAACTGATTGAAGTCTATCAGCTGAACTGATAGAAGTCTAATAATGGTAGAATAGAAATTTTGGACAAAATGTGCTATGAATGAATTATTTTAAAAAATGTACTATAATTGTAATGAAGAGAAAAAAAAGGTGCTAGATAGGACAAATTCCCTAAATTTTATTTCAATTTCTATCATAGAGACTATAATAATAGACTAATATTTTGGAACCCATTAATCAAATAAAGACGGTAATCGCCCAATTTTTAATTTCAACAATATTATGTTTTTTGTGCATATTGTTTTTTTTTTAAATATTCATAACATCATAATTTGATATATTCATAAAAATTGACATGTTAACATTTACATGAAATCAAAGTTTACCTTTTCAATTCAACAAAGAGTTATTATTGTGTGTTAATAAGAATAGATGTTCAACAACATTAATGTATGTCTAATGATAAAAAAATCTCGAGTTCGAATCTCCCACATTCAATAGTTGTAATCTAAAAAAAATAATTATTATTTTAATTAAGTCGTGAAATCACCAACTTTTCAATTAAGTTTTTAAAAAAATCATATTTTCACCAAGATTGAAATATTATCTAGAAAGCCCGATTAATTGCATCATTGTATTTGTATGATGATAGTCTTCGATTTTCTTCTATTGATTAAGGTATACAAAAAGTCCTAGAAAAAATGTTTAAAATATCATTTTGTTTCATAGATTTTATGTTTTGTTTTGTTTTTTTTATTTCCTAAACTTTCCAAAGTCCTTCACTTTCAAATACGTTTCATTTTTATTCATAAATTTTTTAATTTATTTTATTTTGACCAATTAACTTTCAAATTTTCAATTTTAATCTTTAAACTTAAAAAAAAAAAAAAAAATCTTTATTGAAAAAGTTAATTTAGTACAAATTGATGGAAAATGTACAATTTCTCTCTAATGAGAGTCAAATATCAATCGTAACTATGACCATGATATTGAACATGATTACCACTCAACAATTAAACTAAAACGCCACCAATTCGGAAGTTTTTTTTAATTAAATTTTCTTTAAAAGAAATTATAATTTTTTTATATAAATATTTCTTTTTTATATAAATATTATTAATAAACTTCAATTAATGGATTTTGCACGTATAGCAAAAAATAACAAAGTATTTTCATCTATAGTACAAAATCAAAACTAGTTCATTTGTAGTAAAAAATCCAAATTGGGTTATTTCACTCGTTGAGTTCTATCAATGAAAGAATTCAATCAGACTCAGTGATAGAATTTAATCAGTGAAAGACTCATTCTATCACTAGTTAAATTTTATCACTGATAAAAAATTATGTTTTATCACTGGTTGAGTTCTATCACTGATAGAATTCAATCAGTGATAGAATCATCTTATCACTGATTGAGTTCTAATATTATAGATGAATTATTTTTAAAATTGTGATATAAATATAATTAATGTACGGGTGATAATAAACTTTCTAATATTAACTTAAATTTATTATAGAGACAAATTTAAGAATTAAAATTAGATGTCGTAAAAGTTCGCATAATGTAGAAGTACTTCAAAATCGAAGAATTAAAACAGTATTTTAATCAAAAAGAAAAAAAAACAATTCCCAAGGCCATGAAAATTATCTTGAAATTCCCCTGTTCAATCATTATGAATTTTCAAAATTTCAAAGCCCTTCCCTGTTTCTCTCTGTTAACTCCAAAGTCCCAGAGATAATCCACAGTCACCATTCAATTGGATTGAGCTTTCATCCATGGCGTCGCTTTTCAGATTCAAGTTCCTTCCGATTCACTGCGGCGCCGCTCAGACTCCAACCTTGAGCCCAAGAACCAGCCCGCTGGTTCACCTCCGCCGCCGCAAACCAACTTTGCGGATGCTCCTCACTCGCAACTCCGGCCGCCGTTCTCCTCGCCTCCGCGCCTTGCCGGAAAACAAGGATTCCTCACGGACCAACACCTTGAAGCATTTGTTCGGTTCCTCGCCGCCGTATGACGGAACCGGCCCCGAGATTAACGAAACGGTTGCGGCGGCTCCGGTTTCTAAGGAAGAGGATCGTCGGATTCGCCCGGCCGGTTTTAATCCCGCATCTCCTAGACCGGGTTGGACCGGTTTTCGGTACAAATCCTTGCTTCGGAAAACCTGGCGGCCGGTGCTTGCCGGAATCCCTGAGTAATGGTTTTTTTTTTTTTTTTTTTTTCTGTCTTTTTAACTCTTTTCTATAAGAGAAAAACTTGCCTACACATGAATGTGTAGGCAAGCCCAACATTTTGTCTATGTGTACCATTTTGGTCCATTCATTTCTTTTATTGATAAACAAAAAAGAAAATAAATAATCATTTGTGTGGCTA